>JAIPRK010001558.1:0-12920 GCA_025469195.1 Chaitophorus viminalis
CTATCAACAAGCCTAAAACAGCAAGCGCGTCTTCGTTGGTAGCCATGTCTATACAGTGTAAAATAAATACAATATGACTGAGACTGTGACAATAACTGCCGCGGCCGGACAGATTCGCCGGAACGTACGGGGGCGCTGCATCAGTCCGGCCGGCCGGTCACCGGCGGCCTGTGCAGGCAAAACTGACAGGCCAACCGGACCGTGTGTGGCTACCTTTAGGCACAATATTTATGTTAAATTACATTTATTAAATTTATTCTAATAATTACAATTTAATATTAATTATATAGTTTCTTTTAGTACTATCATTGATTATAAAGTATTTATAATCAATGGTACTATCTAGTATTTACAGCCGTGATATTTCCATAGAACAATATCTCTAAACGTGCTGATAATAAACTATGGCCTTGGTCAAAACCTTGCGTGATTTGCTTGCGGGCTTACCACATAACCTATAATTCCACAACCGTGACTACTTATCGGTTATCACACGTACGTCTTCAGCTGTTTAGCCGAGCGATATTTTTCGGTTTTTCATTATCAACTGCAAAGGTCGCTTCGTTTTCTCTCCATTAGTCCATCTCCTGATCTCCATTCCACTTTGTACGTCCGTCGACAAAGCAACAGCAGAGACACACGTTCACATCCCATCACGGTTCAACCATGTCTCGAGTTTTTGCGCAACTGAAGAAGTCCAATTGTAAGTATCCTCAAACTTCCGTTTAACAAGGGAGGGCACCGTAACTCGCATGGATTCTGCCCCGCAAACTGCAGACGTGTGATTCGTCTGTCAGTCCGTTACTATGATGCAAATCCGTTGTATTGTCGTTTCGCAAAACAGTTGATCCTTATTGTTTCACATTATTCACTGTATTATGTTTTTTCAGCCGTGATCAGGATGGCCGTACGGTCCAAATCTGACGGTCACCAATTGACATATAAACCCTTAACAATGGATGATATGCCGGTCCCCACCGTGCCCTGGAAAGAGTACCATAGTAAAACCAATGCCAAATTTAATGCTATCCTGGTCGGAGGATTTGTTAGTTTGGCAGCGTCCATTTACGTTGTAAGTAAAACATCATTACATAATTCCATTTTGAATGTTGAACAAACAGAATTTCAAAAGGTGCATTATCAGAAGTATATGATCGTTACTTAATCGTACTATGTTCTATACATTTTTAATGAAATTTGGTGAAATATGACTGTAAAGTATAATATAATAATAAATCTGCTTTCATATTGATTCTGGTATTAAACTTTATGATTGGAATCTTAAACACTGATATTAGAAACCTAACATTTATGATATATTATATGATAATAAAATTAGTTCATCTAAAATCAGTATACATTATTTTGAAACTATTCTTAAGAACTAACTTATATATAAACTAGAATAAAATAGATAGGTATATGAAAAATATGATAAGATTGCAAATCCAATTATTATGGTTCAAAACTAAAGTAATTATTTATCATATTGATATAACTTAAATTCTCAAAAATTAAATTTATAATAAATTATTAAGTTTACTTGTTAAATTTAACAAAATTATTTTTGAAAAAAGAAGAACAATTAATATAGTCAAATTTTTATATGCATGAAAATTATAAAGTCTCAATTTACTTAGATTATGTAATATTTTATATTATCATATATGTTTGTATTTTAGTTGCAGGATACATGTTTCTTCAATGCTTTTGTGCCTCCATACCCTTTTGAAGATGAACAGAAGTAAACTTATGCTGATTATATATATTAAAATTTTTTTTTTTTTTTTGTAGTAACCAATAATATATTATTCTATGGTATGAAATCATAAATTTGAATGTCCTCAATAAATAATTTATTAGTTAATAAGTTAGTTTTTATTTTGTCTGATTATTAACTGCAATTCAAAATATAGTTACCAATGTTACCATAATAGTTTTGTTCTCCTTGGTCATACTTTGCAATAACAATTGGATAATTTGTTTACAATTCAAGTGATACACATTTACTCCGTATAATATTTTTATTAGAAACATTGAATGTTTTCATCATTAAAAAATTAATTACTTGATTTTTTTAATAAAATTACAGATGTGATCATTTCATTTTACATTATAATACATGAGGAGAAATTACCATGTTTTTTTTTAGTCTTAAAATTTTTTATAAGTTTCCAACAATAAAATTATGGTCATCATTTATTAACTATGTTATTGATTATGACATTTTTATCTCCTATGATTTGCATTGATGTAACATAGAAAAGAGATGAATTTTTAATAGAAATTATTTTTGACGTTGATTTCTTTAATTGCAAAACTTGTTAATTTATTGATGCTGTGATTAATTAATTTTTAATTCTTAGGAGTTTAAATATCTCAAAAGTAACTGAAGTATACAGAAGTTATATATTCCATAAATTTGATTCATAATATGGTTTTGGAGAAAGTTAAGTTAAGCTTCCTGTAAATACATCACTATGTTCATACATTATTTTATTATCAATTTTACCATTTTTTTGTATTCTAGAATAAAAAAACAATTAACTGTTTAAAATGATAAGAGCGAGAGAATTTTTATATCATTTTACAGTCAATTTATTACTAACATAGTTGAAATGTTTTGATAAATATTTAATGAACTCTATAAAAAGTATCTCCCATAGTATTTACAAGAAACTTGGAAGATAAAAAATACAGATGTACTGTGTAATACTTTATTATCATATTAATAAATATTATTTTTAATTGATAATAGTTGTTAAATATTTGATCACAAAATTCTAATATTTGTATGATTAATAATTGTATTGTCACACGTCTTAGTTATAATTAAATTATTGTATAAATCATTATTAAAATTAGGGTATAATATCCATAATTAATAACCGTCTAGTATAACATGTTAGGCTTAAAGGTATAATGTTAACAAACGATTAATTATTATGATGATAATAATTTTAATTACTTACAGATGAATCTGTTAAAAACATAACAAGAAGCCTAAATACAATGTTAAGTATTGTGTTTCTTTTTATGTATAAATATTATATAAATATTAAAACTTTACCTTAAATCATGATTGATTGGCAAGTATGGAATTATAGAATATATTTATATATTGGTTATAGGTATTATTAAAATGTAAACTTAACAAATAACTAATAGATAATCAATAACCTTCCTTTTGTTACAGAAAGTTGGATTATTATATTATGCTTGATTACATTCTGTAGAATAACTTATACACACTATATCTTAAATAATAAAGTAGAAAATAACTAACAAATATTTGTTCACAATATAAAGGGTAAGTTCGGCAGTAAGATTTAAATAATAAATAATATGCAATAAGTATGCTGATGTAATAAACACATAAAATTGTTTTGAAAACAAATATTCAACTTTGAAAAATAATTCAATTTATAAAACAAGACCGTATTACAAGCTATTACATTAATAATATACATATTTCATAATTATTATAGCTTAATTTTCTTAATTGTGATGATTATTATGTAAACAACAAAAATCATTATAATATTTTATAAAAATAATAAATTATAAAAATAAATATTTGTTTAAAAATGTTTCATAATGTGTATAACCAATGGTTGGAAGAACAATAATAATTCATATTCTGTCACGATATTTAATGTTGAAATTATCAACAACTTTCTCTGATTAAAAATTACTAATTAATTATATATATAAAATAACACATTTATTAACAAACAACAAAAGTAAAAACAATTTGAACAATTTAACTAATTTAACAGCACTAACAATAATGCTTATTCTAAAATTATACAATAGGTAAGCTGAGCTTCGTAGTACTATGTACAACCATTGATTTTATAATATAAATGAATATTACTACAAATCAATAGTACAACTGTCACCTGCTGCCATTACTTTGGTTAACTCTTAACCAGAAAAAATTCTATTCTATTAAATGTATGTTAAAATTGTAAGTATTTTAGTATAATTAATTAATTAGATTTTATGTAGTTATGTTATATTATAGTAAAGTTATTACCTACTCAATTAATAATTAATTTAAAGATTATATTAATGAGGTATTTTCATTTAGTAGGTAGGCATACTTATATTATAATATAATGTAAAATATAATGAGATATCCTACCGCTAACTATTCTTGTTTTTAATGTATTAGATTAATTATTTTAGCACATTCATTTTGATTAGGTAAGTTATAATTAATTATAGGAATGTGGGGTAGTCTAAATTTTATGGTAAATAGCTTGAAAAATATTCTATAATTTACACAATAAAATTATGTGAATTATAGATATTGGAATTAAAGAGGGGGTAAAAGAACACATTATTATTATTATTATTATTATTATAAAATAATTCGATTTAGGTAATAAAAATGTATTTCAAAATATCTTTTTACCTGTACAATTATTGTTTTATGTTTAAAACTGAGTACTTGATTCAAAATCTATTATTCATGAATATTTATTGTGAATGTTGTTTTTTAGTACCGTTTTGAGTAATTTATTAAATTATAAAATTAGCATTTTTAATCATATATATTTTATTTATACCTTGAAATGTATTTTCAGGCTTTTTCGTTGTTCCTTCTAGAGTTAAGACTTAAACGTACCAACCTATCTGAGCTTCGAGTAGGTGGGTACCTATGTTTAATAATTAAAAAAGTTGTAATTTATAGTTGAAATTAATCAAATTAGATTTATCAAATCTATCAAATACATTTTAAACAGGTATATATTAATATTATTAGGTAATTTTCATTATAAATAGATAATATTATTGTCATATTTGAATACTGATTTGGTATATTAACAATGGTCAATGGTATAATAATTTACAATATTAACATTATTGTTAAATTACCTAATACCTATAGATTAAGAGTATAATAGGTACTTTAGAACTCCCAATATTATATAAATATTAGATAATACCTTCATAAACGTTAACATCACATTATAATAACAATACAATTGGTATATAAACATAATATTAAAAAAAAAATTATCTTTTATATAATGAAACATTTTCATGTCTGCATAATATATAATATTATATACTTAGATATTCAGTACCGATATTGTATATTGCTAGTAGGTACATATATAATATGTTTATTGGAATATATTATGTTGCATTAGGCTACTATCGGTTATAAAACATCGTAGGTAGTTGTTTATGGCGATATATTTTTTGTTTTATTTTTTAAACTTTGGTCGGTATTTTCGATGTAGTCACCATTAGTAGTATTTGCAGGTTGCGGGTTATACAATCTAAAATTACATAAAATATTTATGATTATGAGTTGGTACATCATTATATTACGTGGTACGCAGAAACTCGAAGTAAAACAAACATTTATCAAGATATAATTATAACATTCTGACGTGTAAACAGTATATCGATTAAGAATTCATAACAATATAATTTCAAAGCGGAGTATATTCAATTTTGGTTAAATTGTAATAATTGGTTTGGATTGCAGTTGGTTAACCTTTTACTCATTAAATGTGAGATCGGTGGTTACTTAAAAAGACTCAACACCATGTGATATCGCAGTATTCGTTAGCAAACATACTCGATAAAATATTTTGAATCATCTAATGCTACTGCATTAAGTATTTAGGTTTATAATTATAATTAGTACGCGAGGCGAAAAGTGAGCCGTAATCGTTAGGCGCCAAGCGGCTGTTTTTCATCAGGGCTACTCCTACTGTTTTCCCGCCAAAAATAATTTCAAACGACGTATGTAGACTTTTTATTCAGTAATAAAATACAATTTTTTAATTAATATCATCGTCTTCATCATCGTCTTCGTCAGTAGAACTATCGTCGGGAACTCGGGATTAATTGAGGTAATAATAGGCTCCAAAATTTCATCTTTAACCTTTCTTCCTCAAATCGTCTTCCTGAATTTTGTTTCAGTGTTCGCCACATTTTACTCAATCTTCTGTTGTTACTGCATCTAAAGCACTATTCACTAACACATCTATATCTGCCATTTTGAAGGTGTTATTTTTTTCCGCAACTTTACCCCTAACTTGCGCCCAGATTTATTCGATTGGGTTATATTGACCCAATCGGTGGTAAGGAGGAAGTCTTACCACTTCATGGCCCATTTAAATTGCAATTTTGTCCATTTTATACATTTTTTTCTTTTGTCATCGTCAATTTGACTTTTTTCCGTAGTTCGCTTAATGTCTCTACCGGAGAAAAGTCTACAGACTGCTTTGTAACCATTTTTGTACAATTGCTTTTCTCTTAACAAGGGGTTTGGAGTCTAGACCTCCTGGTGGGCTCCTAAGCTAAGATCATGCTTCCCCTATATCAAGAAGATCTGTGCACGCACATGTACCTACTTAATCGCTACACGCGGGTACAATTGGTACACAGATTGGTAAATGGAATTTTTTACATTTAAATACATATCCATATTATTCAATAGATGAATACTTCGGAATATGTGTAAAAAAATTTATTAAATTATGAGTTACATCTATATAAATGCAATTTTCTGATCTTAAAAAACTCGGATAAGTTGATAAGAAAACTGTTTAATACACTTACTGCAGTTTTAAAATAAATAAAGGTTATTTTTTCTGTTTTAATAGAAATATCAATTAATCATATATCTACCTACCTACCTAGGAGCTACACATTTTAAATTATTTTATATAATTATATAATTTTAGTAATAGTCAATAGAGGTACTATACTTCCCATTAATTACCACTGTAGTATAGGTACTGCATACAACGATTCACAACATTTATTTCCAAAACCTATAAAATTCTGATCATTGTATCTGCACGTCACTACGTCAGTTCCTAATCCTAATAATACGCTACTGTGAGTATTAGTGCTATTAATCTATACATTATAGTAGGTATCTAAACTTAACTATTTATTAATTATTCATACATAAAGATAGGAAATAATATATACTGACTATACGGACTGCACGATAAATACCAAACTTTGTCTGAAGAAATGAACGGTTTGGCTGTTTAGAAGCTATAACGTTACTTAATAACTATAGAGCTGTCCCCAATATAGTATAGTTCAATAGTTAGATTGCTCCTACTTAGAATAAAATTTACAAAGTTGCACGATTTAAATAGTTTAGATACATCATCGTACACCAGCAGAATATAGGTATATTAAATAAATACCTATATAAATGTGTGTGTGTTTCAGTGCGTGAAAATATTATTAGATTAGGTTCAGATATTTTTTTAAGCGAGTACATATTTTATTTTCTTACCAACAACTTTATTGAATACCATCGGTTTGTTTTTCCAAAAAATGAACACTCCGTACACCGGTATACTGGTCAATATCATCAAACAACCGTATCCTAGAATCAAATATTTGACAAATAGTAAAATTGCGCAGTATAGCCGTATAGATACAAACATTTTTATCAATCGTTACGCCATTATTATTTGGATGTATACATACATGACATGGGTACAGTATGAGGTATTCGTACTTGGCCCGTAACGCAGTAACCCAAATGAGTAACGCGCTAAACCGTAACGTTAATCGTTATATAATTATTATAAATAACATTATTTTCAATAATCCTTTTTACTTTTCTTTGTATATATTTTATAATGTGTGAACATATAAAACATTAGGTAATTTAATGGGTGTAAAACGCACCAAGTAGTTTTGTGACGAGCATGTACACGGTTAATATCTTGTTTTTGAGTGGTGATGATGATCCATTTTTAAGTCATCGAAATAATTGTACATGCAGAAGATATTTAGTTTATTTTTTAAGTATAAATAAGAATAATAAGAGTGACTAAAAGAGACTGTTATCAAAGTACTGTATAAGTATGTACGCGTACAGTTTACAGGGCCTACAACCACATATGATTTTTTACTTGCTTAAGATATCGAAAGCCGTTACTAATCTTTATCAAAGATGCAGAACAGATAAATCCGGTCCTGGCCTGGTCGAAAAATACTGTAAGAGGTAATTTGAAAACATGCTTCAGAGAACATAACTTCTTATGTGCCTTTTAGACAAAAATCCTCAATGCGAGGTAGGTTAAGTATAGATCTATCACCATATTTATATAAATTTTAAGGGGCTAACCCCAGTCATAAAATTTCCAAAATGCGAAAAATATATAATACTATTATTTGAAGTGCAAACCATTTCTAGGTGGTCTAATATAATATCGGGGGGGGGCTTAGCTCCCCAAGTCTCTCTCACTCACTTCCACCTATGAATTTATGTCAGTATCGTAGCATGCATCCATTCCATCCCCAGGCTCGATGAGAAGGGGTAACCGGGGCTGGAGCCTCGGGACCCAGCCAAGTGAGCCAAGTATACCAGGTCTCATTTATAATATGGGACCGATATCGAGTTATTAATGGGCAGCCAACATGATTCGTGCTATTAACATAGGTATCTAAATAATTACATTGTACTATGATGGAATAATAAGTCTGTGATAAAGTGAATTGTAACTCTACATGTAAGAATGACGTAGATATTAAAATTTTTGAGGAATAACCTAATAACTATTTTTTAATAATCTGGATGTTGGTGATAACTGATAGTTAAGCATGTAGTTTAATACTTGAGTGTATGTGTGTGTGTGTGGGGGGAGCGGATAAGTTATTGTCTCTGAGACTCTTGATTTCTCTCCACGGCCCTGTCCCTGGAGAAGAGACGAGGTCAACTAACCTCTGTTTATGGGTTAGACCCTATAGACATTACAATTACAAGATAAAAAGCTTTGTATGTATATAATAATATGGTGTGTGTAAGAAATAATACAGGTAATTAGTGTTTTCGTGGAAATTATGTCGACTAGAATATATTATAATTTGTTCATTCTCCATTGAGTTTCCATTCGATGGCGACTCAGGTGTGCCGGACCGGGCGTATAAATAATTATAATATGTTAATACATACCTGTTTCCACCGGACTAGCGATTATTGGAATTATAGTGACGAAAAGTGTAGCAGCAATATAGAGGATGGGGAAGAAAATGTTAACTTTGATCGGCCTTTTCAAATCGGGCTGAGTCCAGCGTAACCATGGTACACACAAAACTGAAACTCCGATGCTCAACTATAACGAACACATATAACATACGTATAAAAATAAAGTATAAATGTTTAATGAAATTTGTGGTGGGTATTATAGTGATTTTATTTCTAATGATAGCGCGAATGGCGTATCAATGAATAAAACGTATACACGTACCCAAGTCGCAAATCCGACGTAATTAATGAGAGCGTAAATATTTGATATTTGCAAATATATCAAAGACAGCAAACACTGTAATAAATAAAAATAAATGCATAAATGGGGTTATTTTTTTATCACATCTAAGTAATATATAGGTATTAATAATATTACTATGCATATGACTGCTGGCGTAGGCGTTAGTCGATTGATTTGGATCATTGTCAGGATTTGTGGCATTTGTCCCTCGCAAGCTCCGGCGTAGAACAACCTGGAAACATTTTAAATGTTCATCTCTTGTTATTTATACAATGTGCCACTGACGCAAGCAGTTTGAATCATTATTAATTCATTATTAATGACTAGTGTGTTGATGGAGATATCGGGATGAGAGAGAACAAGGGTGGAAAAATAATAAGTTGAGACTTATACATTGTTTATTGAACGATGGCTGTGAATTGTTTTTATTCATATTATTTCAATAAAATGCGACATTCTTGAAATATGCCACTATCGGTTTACAATCATTTCTGCTCCTAGATCACATGACGCATATATTTATTTGATTCACCACGATGTCGGATCTGTACGTACTACGTGTAATACGATTGAACCGATTGAGTGTAAATTACGGGATTACGGAAAAATAATATATATATAGGTATGTGAGAATAATAATTTATCAGAACTATTATTTATCATTGTCATGAAGACAGGAACAATAAACGTTTTTACGGTTAACACCATTTTTAATATTACACTGTGACCACTGACCGCGTACTGCGTTCATAATCAATAATCATTGAATCGTTCACTCAATAATCCACGATAAACGCGTAGGTACCCAAGTGTCCAGTTTTTTGTGTTTTTTCTACTATATATTACAACCGTATGTCCGTATCACATTATGTCCATAATATATATATATATATTTTCCAAAAACAATTTTCTATTTATAACTGCTAGGTTCATTACCGAATTGAGAAAAAAATATAGCATTTGGCGGAGTAACATTCGAAAAGGTTTTAGTAGGTTCAGCAGAATACTCTTCCAAACCTTTTACTTGATTCACTCTAATTATAATAAGTCTATTAATTACAACATATCATAATTTAATGTCACTCTTAGCCATTGCATTGCTATTAATAAAAATTATTTTTACATTTTTATAGGTATGATCAAATTTGAGCTTTAAAATTATATTTACCTAATTATTTTCAAATTTATTACTATATTACAATAATGATCTAAGAAAATAGTGAAAATTAAACGCCTTACAAACTTGAATTAAATTCAGAATATATTATATACTATTGTATATACTTATCAACCCTGTTTTAAATGAAAGCGATAAATTACGAAAAAACAACTTTATTTCATTTTCCTATTTCATTTTCCTATAATAATAATAATAATAATCTTTATTACGGAAATAAAATTCCAATTTACATGATATTTGAAAGTAAAAAAAAGTTATAACAATTAATTATAAATATGGTAAGTATAAACAATAAACTGCATACAAAAAATATATATATGTATAAAAATCTATAAATCAATATAATACAGAATTTATTATGTATACATTAAAATAATTTACTTAGATCTGCTAGTGTTGTATGAAAGAAATCTATATTATTTGTGGTATTCGCGGTTGACATCAAAATATACGAAAGAGATAAAGAAAGGTAATTTTTTGAAATACAGGGTAAATAAAATAAGTGTTTATATCTTGCATTAAGAAGATTAATTTTGAAATTTAAACGTTCAATTAATTCTGGACAGTCAATAAAATTATTTAATAATTTAAACAGAAATTTTAGTGTTAATAATTTAAATCTTTTATCTAATGGCGTTATTTTAAAAAATGTATGTGCAATATCATAACCTGAGTGAGGAATTCTACGTACATTTCATTGGTAGCATAAAAATCGCAAAAAATTATTTTGTATTTTCGAGAGACATTGTAATTGATTTGATGTATTATTTCTCCATACTAAACATGCATATTCAAGATGAGAACGAACTAAAGAAAAATATAATAATTTAAGAGCAATATTATTGTGAAAATCTCTACATGTACGTTTTATGAAACCTAATTTAGCTAACGATTTATTGGTGATAATATCAATTTGAGCATTGAAGGAAAGTTTTGGATCAAATGTGATACCTAGATCATTCACTTCATTTACCCTATTGATATTGATTTTATTAATAGCGTAATCATAATGAATAATGTTATTTTTTTGGGAAAATAAGATAATTTTACATTTCGATATATTTAGTAACATACCATTATCATTACACCACTTTTGAAAAGAATTTACATCATTTTGAAGAAGAATTGCGTCTTCATAACAGCGAATTTCTTTGAATAATTTTAAATTATCTTCTAGTAAGAGAAATTTGGAATATTTTATTATGCTTGATAAATCATTAATATAAATCAAGAATAATAAAGGAGATAAGTGATCCCCCTTGAGGTACACCAGATATAGCATAAATATTATTTGAAATGAAATTTTCGTATTTAACATTTTGTATTATATTTGTTAAGAATGAACTAAACTACGAGAGAAGTGGATTACAGAATCCATAGGATTTAAGCTTTAGAATTAACAAATCATGGTTCACTCTACCAAAAGCTTTTTTCAGGTCTGTGTATATAACATCAGTTTGTGTTTTTTCTTTGAAAGGTTCTAATATTGATTCCTTAAATATACATAAATTAGTTATTGTTGAACGTCCTTTTCGAAAACCATGTTGTTCATTGATTAAAATATTATTGCATAACGGCATAAGCTTTTTATTAACAAGTTTAGAAAATAATTTAGGAATACAAGATATTTTTGATATAGGACGGTAATTTTGTATTCAATTTTTGTTTTTATTCTTATAAATTGGTGAAATAAATGAAGTTTTCCATTTAACAGGAAAAAATACCAGTATACAATGATTTATTAAACAAAAAATGAAGTACTGGGGTTATTATAAAAGCACATTCTTTTAGAAAAATAGGAGAAATTTCGTTTGTACCTGGTGAGGTATTCAATTTTATGAACCATAATTCATTAAAAATATCATTTTTATCCAAGTTAATTTCATTAATAGGTTCTAAAAGAATTGTGGAGGTATTATTTATAGATAAATCAACTTGTTTTACTTCATAGATGGATGAAAAATACGATTTGAATAAATTAACTATATCATTACCACAATTAGTTTCTTCATTAACGTATGACATTGTGCATGGTAATTTATTAATTGATTTTTGAGAGTTAAAAAATGTCCAAAAATGTTTTGGATTAACTTTAACCAAGCATTGAATATTATTGACATAAATATTATAATCACGATGTCTTAAATAACTACATTTTTTCCGTAGAGAGATGAATTCTAAGTATGAATTTAAATTATTCGATGTTTTATAATTGTACTGCGTATGTTTATTTTGTTTTATTAATTTTTTCAACTCTTTACTAAACCAAACAGGAAACTTTGATTTAATACTATATAATCTGGGTATAAAAGTATTAATTGCATAATCAGTGACGGCGCTAGGGGGGGGGCATTCCGGGCAATTGCCCGGGGCCCCACACTCGGTGGGGCCCCGTATCTTCACTCTTCACTGCTTTAAGAGAAACACCCCCACAATTAAAAAAAACTTTTTTTACTTAACTATTAATA
>JAIPRK010001558.1:13020-56803 GCA_025469195.1 Chaitophorus viminalis
AACTTTTTTCCTAACCAATCAAAATTAATTTATATTGGTTTTCACATTGTGAGCGATTTAAAAAAAAATTTAGTATAAATACTGAATACTGAATAGGCCCCCCAAATAAAAATTGCCCCGGGCCTCAAAATATGTAGCGCCGTCACTGTGCATAATATATATGAGAATAAAAAAAATCTACATATTCATTTATATTGCCAGTTTGAAAATTATTTATCCAGTCGATAGAAACTAAATAGTTGATAATGGATATATAATCACCCGAATTTCATTTATAAAAATAATTACAATGTGATAGAGTTTCATTATACGAACATTTAAGAATAATATTTAACGGAGGATGTAATTTATCGATAGGGACAAGAGGATTATCAACTTTATCAACGTCTATAAGAAAATAATTAGACATTACAAGGTCAAGAATTGCAATTTTAACATTTTTTATGCTATTGAATTGAGAAAAGTTGAGGTATGATAATTGATTATTAATATAAGATGTTGAGTTTGATCGCTTAGATGATGGTAAATTAAAATCACCAAGAAGTAGGAATATTGCGTTTGGAAATTTCATATAAATTGATTCTACGCAATTAAAGTATTCATTAACACGTTTTCATCTGATTTATTAGGAGTTAAAACTAAACCGATAATAATAGACTGATATTTAAATTGGATATTTACAAACAAGAGCTCATTAGCTCAATACTATTATTCGACACTAATATTAGTTTAGAGGGAATAGAGTTTTTCACGGCTAAAAGCACGCCGCCACATCTTGATAAAGAACTTGTTTGACTACTTCTGTCACATCTGTATACAATATAATCATTTAAACCGATAAGATTTTATCATTTAACCATGATTCAGTAAAAGCCAGTATGGGATACATAGATACAGGAGACATAGATTTTAGAAAAGACAACTTATTACATAAACTACGTACATTTTGGTAATATATAATTAAGTCTAAATTGGAATTTTCTAGAATTTTTTTGAGGAATTTATTAGAGTATATAATAAATAAGACGTTTATAATGCCTTGTATTTATTATACGTCATGTACCTATAACGTTGTACATATTATAAGGCGTTTAATAGACTTATTGTTTCACAACTATTTTTGAACATATTGTTATTTTTTAAATTATTATAGTCAAATCAGGTTTTCTTATGATTCATTGTTTAATTTTTTTGTATTTTCTTTGTTGTATATTACACTAACAAAGATTAACAATAATTTATTTTTCGCATGATAATTTTCACAATCTATAATATTTAAAAAGTTTCATCAACGAACTAATTAAATAGGAAAATTGGTGGTTTCTTTTCGATTTTTTCTGTATTTTTTGATACTACAAATGTTGAAAACAAATAGTAAATGGCTTTGTGGTTTGAAAGTTGAATGCAATCCTACACTATATATTATTACTATACGTGCAAAATAATTTTGTTAAGTAAATTTTTTTATAAATAGTCATAGCTGGTAATCGTCTTGAATTGTTGAGGAAATTTACTTAATACATTAATATAAGAATTTATTAAATATTTCACCTCGATTTTTACTCAAAATCTTTTTTGAATGATGATTAATATTGATCTAATTGCTTCCTTTAAATAATTTAAAATTATCATTACAACATAAAGGATTTTCATTAATTGTTTATAATTAATCTTTGAAGATTAATTTAATTTTAAAGAGACTATACCGAATTACCTATTATATTGACACATCTCACCAATGTAACAAGTATCAAGTTACAACAATCATCGACGTTTGACGTGGAATAAAATATTATAATTGTCATAGTACTTTTACAATATTTAATTTAATTATTAATCACCTTGAACTTGTTAGTAGAATACCGTTGACAGCGCCAAATGTAGATAAAGCAACAAATACAGGAATCGTCCATGCCATAGGGCCGTACAATCTCTCTGCAAAAGTCTATAAGAAAAAACAAACCATTTTTGATATGACAAGCAATTTACATTTAATGGTATAATTTTCGACTGAACGAAAAAAATCTCAATAGGTATATTATTGATTTTTAACAGTGTAACAGGATAACATCTGCACATGAGTGTATGATACTCATAAATCATAATAGTTTTACAAATGTTAGTATTTAAAAGTACTCACAATAAAACATTGTTTTACAGTGTCTAATTTAAATAAGCCATGTGTGTACGTATTGGTGTATTTTCGGTAAATTTAAATATTTTTGGCGGGGATCCCGGGTTACATCTCTTCAGGATAAGAAAAAATGTATATCTACATAGGTAAAGAAGTAGCAAATATTAATTTATATTGCATTTTGTATAATTTGTTTAGTGTTTACTGTTTAAGTATATTGATGAGTTGAATAGTTATACTATAATATACAGCTCTTAAATGAAAAAAATAAAAAAAACGAAAAAAGTATATTGATATTATTGATAAATGATATTATAATTATTATGTTGTAACTTTTAATAGAGATATTGCGGTAAAGAGGGTTATATTCACTTGCCAACGACTTGGACAATAATAATGTTACACTCGTTTTTCAGTAGGTATTGAAATGTGAAATGTCGATCATATGTACAGTATCTATACGTAAACAAAGTGGGTAAGATTACCAATTTTTACTATCCCACAGTCGTTATACATAATATGATACAATTATCGTCTTCTGTTGAACAAAATACAGTCTTGTATCCATTTAGGAAGAGGTAAAAACCAAGCGTATGTACCTGTAACTACCTGTGATTTTTACATTGAGTCATTATTACTGTACTATAATTATATAACTGTATTATAATAACATATAGGGATCGTCAGATATAACATATCTTGAGTGAGTCTTACTGTATGCATACTTATAATTCCTATGTTTGGTTGTTTTCGTATAACACCGATACGGCGATACGGTGATTTCATTTGAAATATACTTACGACGGCAACAGCTTCCGATGTGAGGACTTCTTGTGGTGATAAAGTAGAATAAAAAGCTATATTGGTGAAGACGTACACAACGGTGACGAGTATACATGATATTGCAATCGCTCTTGGCAGGTTTCTGAGGAACAATCATAAGAACAGAATTAAATCGAAACAACGTAAAAATTATGGTTGAACAAAATAATAAGTAGTTAATTAGTAAGTAATTACAAACCGTATGGGATCTTTCAATTCTTCGATCACAAAGTTTAAGTAGTTCCTATAAACAAAAAATGAGACGTTGAAATATTTATATGTATTATTAGGAAAAATGCAGCATCACATAAAATACGATTTTCGGAGATAATAATATTTTAATATCGTATAGCCATGCATTGTCCTATAATAATAATATGTCAAGCCTGATTCAGGTCTCTTAAAACGGCTGAAACGGCTAAAATACAACAAACGTATGAATTTATGAAATTACAAAAAAATTGAGACATGCGCCGGAAACATTACATAAACATAATATAAGAATATGCCTTATTATGCACACATGTATAATATAAAATATTGCAGGTACAAGTAAAAATTTAATATAAAAGAGTATCGCAATAGATATTCGTTTCACGCAATTATTCATTAGTAATTACAATGTTCGAATTTGAATCCAATGTACCTACTGACTCCAAACATGTAATCATAACGATAATATTAAGTAGTTACAGTATAAAGACCTGGAAATACTTAATTATTTTTAGTTAATAATACTTTAAATTTAATAGAAAAGTAACTGAATAACCCCTCTCTGTTGGAAAAAAAACGAAATTAGGTATATTTCATGCACGCAACACGTTTCAGGACTTTCTAGTATTATTCTTAAGATTTTAGATAGATCATGAACAAGCAATTTTTTTTTTATTATTATTATTATTATTATTTATTGAATACGTTTTGTTAGGATTTTAATATGACCTATTTTTTAATCTCCATTTGTACGAGACACGAGTAATGTATTTGAGCAATTCAATTACACTTCGTCCATTCCCATGCGGAATTCGTATTAAATACTCGTAACATTCAATTTATATTTTTATTACTTTAGCATGCTTTAATATATACGTTGTATATGTTAATGGATCTGTACATTCGAGGAACCTGTAAAAATAAGTAATAGTAAAAAAATATTTTATTATTCAGTACTAACCATCCGTTATAAGCGAAAAGACCAGAATAAAACGAGAGAGCAATTGAAGTAACTTCGGTTTTTGTATTTACAAATGTGAAATGTTCGGTATGACCTTTAAAATAAAGTATATAAAAATAATAGACAATATTATCGTACTACTACGTAATATTATAGCTGAAAATAGATTAAATATTATGCAGTAGCAACACAGTCAGTACATTTCTCAAATAAATAATACATAGTATACATATTGTATTTGTTGTATAATTGTATAAATAAACTAGACGTTTACACGGTACTGAGAATTTCAATCTAAACAATTAAAGGCCGTTAAATTTAACATAAATGATTTTCATGTACATTATTAGCGAATTATCCATTTTGATATTCTTAATACTCAAACATTAATATCTGCGTTGTTGCTATAATTACTAATTAGTAATTACTGATCCGTGATCGTAACTCGTAAGACTTAAATAATTATTCTGGATAATGTAGCTTAGATAATATTATCAAAAATATCATGATTATAATTTATAATATATATACATGGTATTATTCTAATGTCTAATCACTCATACACTACAATTAAATTATTATCTATATAGTTTAACTGATTGAACACTGATTGAACGAAACATTTGTTTTTTTTTTTTTACTTGATGAACGAAAATTCGAATTTATAATCTCATTTCTTTCGCTTACGCGAACCACAGACGTCTCTACGAAAGTTATTAAAAATCGTGTAAAAGCGTATATGTACATCGAAATGATTATTCGCAGTTATAATAATACATAAACATAATATATACATACTTTTTACGCATTTAATATATATTTTATTATTAGATATATATTGTCATTTTATATTTCAAGATATAACATAAAAGAAACAGTCAAAACACGTGAAATCGAAAATGTGTGTGTGTGCTGTATATATACTCGTTGACCGTTTTTGTATAATAAGATTCCAATTACATTTAAAACGTATACAACGCTCGAAGAAAAAAGAACAATCGAAAATTAAAAGGGAAATCGAGTATATGATTATTCCTCGGAATGACATACGTTACACGTAAACACGTATATATGTGCCTATGCATATATATATAGTATAAATTATATAGGTATAAGGTACATATACGTATAGAATGCAAAAAACGCGAAACATTACATAAATAATATATAAAACCGCTATACAATACGATGGATATATATAATTATTACGTTTGTCAACTAAATATTTCAAGTACCTATTCGACAGCGCATTTTATTATATATAATATAATATAGTAACTATGTAAAATCTGCCAACATATATTGTATAATATAATATATAATATTATAAAATGAAATATATGGTATATAAGCAGGGGGCATACAAAAGGATGGTATCCCACCATTTGATATGATTTAAATTTTTCATCTCAAAAATTATTTTCTCTAAAATAAAGAATACATCCCCTTTATAATTATTTACAAAGTATATCGATTTATATTGGTGTTTTTCCAAAAATTGTATTTTAAAATTTTAATCTTCACGATGATTTTATTATTAAATTATATAAAATATGTAGGCATCTTATTAGGTTCCACTTATGTAGAGACACTTTTACCACTGTATATGGGTACAACGTACCTACAGCTCAGTACAACATGATTTGCGATTCGGGAGGGTATATGTGTATGATAAATAACATGCAATCGTTTACATAATGATAAAACATATTAGGTACATGTAGACACAAAGGCACTACAGGTAAGACGTAAATCGTACAGATGTATATAGCTACTATTGGAACAATATACATATTATATATAACATTATACATACATATATGGAATACGTTGTTATTTAAAAAAATATATAAAAGCGTGTATATCGAATGAATAGAAAAAATGAAAATTGCGGTGCACAAGTAAGAGAGCGTATTACATGAATATATTTTACCTATATCTCGTCCCCTTATATTGCAATACTGCAGTAATACACTTCACATATAATATTCTGGATGTGGCCACATACTATAGTCGTTTTTTCTATATGTAATATGACAGTGAACAATATTCCTAAATGGTTTAATCCAATTGCTTGGCCGCATACATTCCTCGATTTTAACAGCGATCTAATACTTTGAAATTTGAATATTAATTATACTATTAGGATTTACTATTTACTGTTAGGACTATATATTAGGACTTTGAAAAGAAGGTAAAATGTTTTGGAAAATTAAACGCTGTATATAATCGTGTAAATCGTGTATAAGTGGATGTATCTATACCCGCGCACGTGTTCGTTTTATTTTCATTCTTTATGCCTATTATAATCATATTTTTTAAAATGTCAAGGTGTTAGTTGACGATACTATTATAATATTTATACACCGGACAACAATGGAGTTACGGAAAATCAAATTCCTTTATGGAATATTTAAATGAAATCAAATAACCTGGCAAAGCATTATGAATTACAAGATATGTATGTAGTTAATCATATTTTTGAATAAGCGTTAACTGCAAGAGGTATCAAAACTCAATAAATAAATAATTATTTAATATAGGTGCTGTACAAGATAATATATATGTATTATATATACCTACTTGGAATTTGGCTATAAGTTACAACTCACAATAGTCTGTACGAATTACAATGCGTATAGTCTGATTGGCTACAGACTACATCTGAAAAGACGTTTAGACTGACCTGGTCGAATATTGATCGCTAAGAATCGTCATGGCTATATTATTAGTTGTTAGTGCTTACAATATAGTCAACAGCATAAAATATAATAAGAACGACTTTAAGTAGACATTAACGTACTTATGTTGTATAATAATCATTAATCATGTTGCACGGAAATCAAAAAATTCTAAACATCTGTTTTGCAGTATAATATTTTCCAGTCTATAAAACATCTCGAGTGATGAAACCAGCTCATCTTCCAATTGAAAACTCTTTCCGGTATTCAAACCGAATTTCTGAAACAAAGTTGATCAAGGGGCCTTCCGTAATAAATTCCTCTATAGCTATTAATCAACGTATCATAGTATTGCGAACACTTGCCCGAGAACTCATGTCACCTCGTTACCATATTTACTATTATTACATATAATTATTTTATAAATATCAGATTGTAATTGAAATAAAACTGCT
The DNA here is from genome assembly GCA_025469195.1 of Chaitophorus viminalis. Taxonomy (NCBI): domain Eukaryota; kingdom Metazoa; phylum Arthropoda; class Insecta; order Hemiptera; family Aphididae; genus Chaitophorus; species Chaitophorus viminalis. Next base: position 20,287 of record JAIPRK010001558.1, read on the forward strand.
TTAAAATAAATATTAAATTTAACTAGGTCTATTAAACTATACAATAGATACTGTCCATTCAGATTCGAAACAATTTTAATTTTATTTTCAATCAACCTGAATACTTAAAATTGTTCACATTAATCATTATTCAAAAAAATTAAATCTCTGTATTCAATAGTATATTATGTGCAGAAATTAATTTCTATCGTCGAAAGGCCAGTGGTTCCAATTGCAATTTACACTTGTTCATTTATTATTCATTATTCATTATTCATGTTAAAATTATTTAATTACTTGTATGAACATAATAATTCAAACACAAATTTATTATAATTTGCGATTTACCAAATAAACATAAATTATTATTTTTATTAAGGAGAATTCAGTTAGTATATAGAATTATTTAATATAATATGTATACATAGTATATAATATATGACATAAACAAAAAATAAGAAGGCACTGAAAATATTTACCAGACGTTATTGTTACTCATTCTCATATTATTATTTGGAATTAAACTTTCCATTTTCGCACGTAGTACTTTAGTAATAAATTGGTAGAGTCACTATTTTTTTGAAGTAACCTATGATTAATGCATAGACGCGTAATCCGTATTGCATTTAAAATATATCACGCTATTCCCAGTAGAGTTGTTTTAACCATTTTCTCCTATTTTTCCCGAAACAAAAACATACCAATACAACTTTTTCATTTGCACCCAACATTTTCTACTTATAATTTAATTGACCTATTACATTAGTATATTTGAAATAATGATGTATAGTAAAATAATTACTAACAAAAAGTTAACTACTGAATAATAATAAATAGTAATAATAATAATAATAATAATAATAATAATAATAATAATAATAATAATAATATAATAATAATAACAATGTAATAGAATGATAAAACTCAGTATTTGGTATATTTTGAATAAAGTTCTTTATTGTGTTCCTTATAGTTATTTGTAAAAATAGTAAAAATACAAAAGCAATGGTCAATTATAGCATTCGAAAAACAGTTCTGACTTATGAAACGTCAGTATAAATAAATATTAAATCCTCTACAATTGGAAATATAATGTATGCGTTAAAAATGTTATTTTTTGCAAAGATTAAACTTTACAGCTTGTGTACGAAAACATTAGTCAAGCCGAATTTTTCAGTTTTAAATTTATGGGTCTGCACTACGATCCTTGTACAAAATGTTATTTAAAATATAAAGTTATGTAGTTTATCAAAATAAGTATAGACAGTTAGAGGCAAAAATGAATACTATTTTCAAGTTTTGATTTTCAGTTAGTTTCTGTGAAAACTGAAAAATGATTTATCTATAAGGGTTTGATATTCCAATGGAAAAGTTGTTTTCTTAAATAATTATTCATACACATTTTGAAACCAAAAATAACAAACAATTTCTAATTAGGAATCGAACAGCAATCGTTAGCTAAAACGTTTATTTGGATGAATGGCTCACTATTTTTTTTTAGCTGAGAATTGTTCAAAAATATATTTTAATATTTATTTTTATAATCTAAGTTTATTAAATTTAGTAGGTAATGAAATTTACAACCACAATAACTTTTGTTGGGGTTATCGTGGGAGCTAAATTTTCTGGTAACTTTTTGTTATTATATTTCTGTGATTGGGCTTCTACATTTGATTTACAGGTTAGTGTATAAAGTTTTTTTACTAACATAGGTATTAATGAAATACTATTATAGTTCGTAAGCGAAATGATTAGAAAGATTTTTGTATATTATTTGGAGGTTTGAGCAACATTGACCCAGATTTAAATATGGTATCGTATATCATAAGGATATAAAAAAAGGAAATTTCATAAATCATCATATAATACATATTGATTTTGAGTTTAAGATTTAATTAGGATTTTGAATTTTAAGAGAGATCGGAGTAAATTTAATCAGGTGTTGTCAAAAATGAGATATAAGTGTTTTAAATGATTGATTAGATGTAATCATTGATTGTAAAGTTTGACTCGAGGACAATTTTTAAGTCTAAGGGAGAAAAAATTGTGGCTCTAAGTCTAAGGGAGAAAAAATTGTGGCTCTAATATTTTGTATTAATTTTTATTTTTTATAGTGTAAACCGGTTATTCAGTAAGTTGAGGGGATGCTGTAATTTAAAATAAACTTACAACTGTGGAATTGGAAATAGTATTAAGGGTAATAAAGGTAGATGTGGGTATATTTGCAAAATAGGGAACAGCAACATAGGGAACTGCAACATAGGGAACTACAACCTTGGGAAACAGCAGCATTTATCATTAATTGGTTTGAAATATAGTTATTTATATATTTACTTGGTAAGAGCGATTATATAAGTATTAAATAATATGGGACTAGGAAATATGCTTTTAATTAATGAAGAAATCCATCGTGGCTTAATGCCATAATCTGTCAAACGCTTGAGTGATGTCGAGCACTATTTTTTCTATATGGGATGATAAGCTGTGCCGGATTTAGAGCATATGCCACCATTTTAAATATACCGTTCCTATACCCTTACGAGAAAATTGATTTCGTGTTATTGACATTTTCAGTGTCATGCACTCGTAATATATTTTACATTACGATTACGTAAGTTTAACGCGACGCAGGTAACAGGGTTAACCAATGTGCCAAATTCATGCGGATTTATTAATATATGTTTTTCAAAAACATATATATTAAATACTATATATATAGTATTATTTAGGCAGTTACATAAATCTATAAAATATTTATATGATACTCGTATTTTTTTCAATTTTTTACAAAATTCACCGCTCTAGGACCGGGTCTCACGGGGTAGGCGTAAATCCGGCCCTAGTGATAAGGTTAAATCAGTAAGATGGTGTATAGAGTGAATAGTAGAATCATTAGTTCGGGAGCCAATTGAGAATGAGAAATAATTTTGGTTTTCAGAATTTATTAAATAGGAAATTACTGTAGTTTATAATTGAATTTGGATGAGTGAAGAATTACTGATTCGTAACTAAATGTTATTAAATTAAATTAAAGATAAGTGTAATAAAAGTCACATAGATTGTAACGAGTTAAAAATTAATCGTGCTAAATAAAATTCGTGCGATATTTTTCGATTCATCACTATCGATTTATGTAAATTCATTATTCAAGTCCATTTCTAAAAAAAAAAAAATAGTACTATTTAAGCAGATTATCACTCCGAATTGAAAATGTAATTTATTTATACCTTAGTTCATTTAATCCTGATCTAATTTTCACTTTTTGTGCCCTTGATTACTATTGATTATTCCTTAATCCTCATGATATCCTCATGGATGGTACATTATCAACTAGTTATGTTTAAACTTTATATTATAAATAATCGGTCTAATCTTCAGATATATATTCAATATGTATATGTTCAATATATTTTATTTTATCATTCATCAATTAGCATGCATCAACATTATAAAAATAAAAATGTTTACATTTTCGACTCCATAAGCAAAATCAAAAATGGAGGTGCGTTTGAAATATAAAAACTTAAAAAAGTGAAAATTGGTTTGTATAAAAATGAAATGTTACAAGTGTACCTACTTGCAGGTAGTACATATTTAGTGACTTCTTATCTACTATAAATAATTCAAAAACACATATTATATTAAAAGAAAAAATGAGTGTTATGTATTAAAAAAAAAACATCACCCAGCATTTTGGATATTTGTAACAGTTTCGGATATAATCAATTATAATAAAAATCGAATTCCGAGTGCAAAAACTTAAAACGATTGTTACGTAATATTATATTAAAAAACAAATTAATCCGGTAGAGTTTAGAAAATCGCTGGTTTTAGTTATGCACGTAAAACAATAATGCGTATGGTGAATAAACGTTTCATGTATATAAGTACGGTTTTTATAGAGGTACGTTATAATAATATGTATTTATTGAAGACGTAAAGGAAGTGTTTATTTATGTATTATAACCGGATATTTTTCATATTTGAGGTATATTTAAAAAATAATCCCTCTTTAAATATTAATATTTTTACGATTAATGATCATAATGTTTGTAAAAGATTATAACGATTAACAGTAGGTACACCCTCTAAACAAGTAGATAATATAATTCGATCTGGATAAGCGCTGCGCGTAGAAGAAGACTGATTTTTAAATTTTATTTTTATGCCCGGAAGTAATTTATTATTTTCAATTATTCTCTATCCTCTGTCTGCATCAAAAACTGTGAATTTGTGAGAAAATAAAATTAACTTAAGTGTTTCGGACAGAAAAGTGTATTGGTTCGACACTTATGTGAGTATACGAGTATTCAGTAATGTATGGGATTTATAAAACGATAATTATTTACGAATGTTAAACATTGGCAAACAGAATACAATACTTATAGATAGTATATTTTTATTTTTTTACTTCCATGCACTAAAGTATATCTATATTTAAAATTGTCAAATATAATATTCACAATAAACCATGCTATTCGGTGTGGAGTTTTCAATGGAAATCTAAATGTCTACGGACTGGGTGGGACGAATGACGCGAATATAAATAATAATCTAAATAAAATCTACATTAGACATACTCATACACATGACTACTATAGGAGAGATTAATTGTATTTACAAAGAAATTAGAAGTAACTGTAAAAACTAAGAAAATAGTTCGAGCCGTAGTATTGCATATGCGTCAATGTATTTTGGCATTCTTTTACTTATGTTAACAGACCTAGTGAAGATTACCGCAGGGCGTAGGCCCTCGGAAGTCGGAAATGATTTCCTCTATTGTATAAATATTTTCATCGAGTTTATATATTATAGTTACATGGACCCTTCTAACGATAATATACAATCGCTACCACACGGACGATGGCTTTTTTGGTTGTGCGTGAAAATCGTTCAGACGCTAACGCTATACTTAATAATAATTATATATCGTAGTACACAATGCGCGCGCTGCGACACCGTTTCGGTGAGATTCGTATAAATATGTTTTTTTCTCTTTCTTTTATTTTGCCAAGTATTATTATTTTCGATTTTTTTCCTATTTTTTTTTCTCTTCTTACACGTTCTTTTATATAGGCATATAGCCTATAGCCAGTACCTGTTGCCATTTAAACAGGTTCTCGCCCCACGTCCGTTCGTACATAATATATAGAATTGGAGTATATTCGATTTTGTTCCGGTCATGTGCACCGGCGGCGACGACGAATTTTAAGCACTCCGTTCAACACAATCGTGGTCCGCGTTTACGCATTGACACTCGGCGAACTTGTTATTGTTTTTTTTTCGTCATCCCACAGTCATCATACATTATACGCTACAATCGGGACTATATATATGCGCACGACGATGGCTTTCTAATGTGTACAATGATAATACGAACAGGCTGTCGGAGCCAATAGGTTTTCATTTTCATCTGCGATATCAGAGAACATCATACACGCGTGCGTATATATAGGAGACGAGTATGACGAGGGAAATCACGGATACATGCAGTGATATTGGAATCTTGGTTGCCTGAGGTTCGAATGGATGAAAAATAATTTGAACTAATAAGGGTTAAGAGCTATCGATAGTTTTATGAAATCACTGTATACCAACGTGTATTTTTGCATGGGACTAAAAACTAACAATGCCTATAAATAGTTTTAAAATTATCAAAGTATTTAAAAAAAGGCCAATCTAAACAACTGGCTAAAGAGTAAAGTTTCAAGTTTCCCCGAATTATATTTTTTGAATAATAATAAATATCTAAAATCATTTGAGGTTAAATTGTTTTACGAAATTTCAGACGTCCATAAAAATGTTATTCAAATACCAACTATCTTCAATAACCCAGGGCGAAGTTCTCAACTCGAATTCACATCTTTACAATCAACCTAATCAAAATCCTAACTAATGATTTTCGGTTTTCTTAATTGTAATAAGTAAAACTTATAACTCATACTTTTTTTTGGCAGCCAAATTTTTTTTATTAATATTTCAAAAAAAATCAAAAATTTCAACTGTTTATACAGCTTTAATCTCTCAAAAAAATTCAAAATACTTTAAAAATTTAACCGTGTATATATAATGCTAATATAAACATTTGGTACAAATTTCAAGTATTTACAGTTTATCGTTTTTGAGTTAAATCAAAATAAAAAATCGATTTTGTCAAAAACTGGTTATGAATTAAAATTATTTTATAAAAAGGATTTTCTGCTATAATCCGTTTTAAATTGATTTTTTTAATATTATAAAATGCACAAAACTATTCACAACACTAACCAGAAAAAACCATTTTAATAATCGTTATTATTAATTATCGAGATGTTCAGCTAGTTTTACTGCAATCAGCTAATCGCATATATATTATATTAGAGTATAACTCATGTATGTACCATTTCAGCATCCAGCGTGTAGAGAATTTCAAAAAGAATATTTTTTCTTTGAATTATCTACCTCAAGTTTTCTCATCGATGCCCCGCTGCTGTAGTATAGTCATTAAATATATTATAGGTTGTGCTCGAAAAACAAAAAAAATTATATCTTTTGATTCTCAGCGGGTACGCTATATTATGTGTAATATAAAAAATAAACATACAAATGTACAATACGTATACATAGAGTATAGAGACGTTCTACAGCTAGCTGTATAATATGTGAGTCCTGAGGCAGGTACCTATATGCTATGCATGTTTGCTGTCAAGTGGATCACGTGGTCGCGTGACAGTCGATGAGTGATGACCGTCGCGCGTCGTCCTCCCAACGACGACGACAACCGGACGACGCGTGATATTATTATTATACTGCACAACATTGTAGTGAATGACATCCGTTTCTCGAATGTCTTTCGATGACCGCGGCAATGAAAATAATACGAACAATAATTATCACGAAATAGAAATCGAATATATAGGTACGTTTCCGTGATGGATCCGCGAAGAAATCTGACGGATTAAGAAAAAATGAAAGAAAAACAAGTAAAAACGGAAATAAAACGATACACGCGTCACGGGACACCATAGCGTTACATTTATGAGTGTGGTATGTTATGCAGCACGACACTATACATACTATATATACTATAATACTATATTAGTAAAATATTAGTATAAGAGATTTATATATATATATATATATATAGATTTTTTATAGTTTTATTGTACTATTATTATTTTATTATGACGTTTTGAAAGTCCCGAATTTCATTTCCTTCGCTCCGGGGTCTCGCGATCATCCATAATATATATTGTATTAAATGACCGTGTAATATCGTACGGATTGTTCGGAATCCCGAATAAGATGATGTATATGTTCTTATGCGTTCAAATTCCAAAATCTAAGTAAATATTGTCGTTTTGTCAATTAAAAGAAAACAAATATAAGTGATGGTTTGCAGTTATTTGAATAATTAAAACGATAATTTTAACTACCTACATTTATATTCCAACGCCCTGAACAAAACGTTTTTTTTCTTCTATAATATCCCTAATAGTTAAGAGAGTTACCTATATACTTTTTAAGCTAAATCAAAATTATAGATTGAAAAATAACACATCAGGACCAACAAAGTCTACGGTTTAAAATTAAAATAAAAATTAACATTGTTCTGGTATATTATATTTAAAGTTAACGGCAGTTGGAGGTTTTATTCCACGACACGCGTTTTAAACAAATATATTTTTACGCAACATAAAAAATACATTTTTGTTAAAACTGAACGATACAATACACGTATTTTAGTTGTTGAAAAATAATAAGTTATTAAATAGGATTTGTATTTTGTATTGATATGAAAAGGAAAATAAGTACTCCGCGCTTCTTAATATTTTTCTTGTTGTAAGATTAGAAAGTTAATACGAGTATAATAATTTTATATTTTCCTATACAAAGATCGAAGAACCAGATGTTTAAATTAATTGAATATAAGGAGATTTATTTTGAGAGGGGGTGGGGGAGAAATAATAATAAAATGTCGATGATTTAACAGTGAAATTTAACGACAACCAGGAACCTACTTAGGTACTTAGGGTATGCTACTACTTTGATATCTATACACGATACACATATCAACTATTTTACTCAACTTTTAATATTGGTGTACAAATAGTATAATGGGCAAAGTTTATGATAGGTTTAAATTATACCATAGGTAAATAGTCTATGAAATACTCCAAACAACTTTAAAATTAAAATAATCATACATAACATATTTATAGATATAGTCATAACGTTTATGCAACTATAAAATTGAAATATAGCATGAGTATTAAGTAAAATCAAATTTGCAGATATGTAAGTACTATTTTGTCCTTATATGTATTTGAAATTAAATGTATCTAATCAATAACTATTGAATAATTGATTATTTATGTGTAATTTGTACAGTTTAACCTTATATTTTCAAGCTTCTCTGATATGTAATTTTAAGTTATTATAGTCTACATAACACAACTTAGGGTCCATGATTCATGAATAAAGCATATTTTGATTAACCTAGGTAGGTAGTGTAAAAAATGTATGTATTATGTTCGAGGGGATTTCTTGTGAGAATGACAGTGCAATATTCAAGGAATTATGAAATATTTTCAAGTAAATTTTTTATTATATATTATTCAAAGCGTAATTGATATTTAGTTTCACTTTTTTTTTAGTTAAATATTAATATAACATTTAGTATGTCAACACAAATCTGGTTACGGTGAATGATAGACTTGAATATATTATTATTATCATGACGTTACTATGACTGTGTTAGGTAATTCGAACTCTTCGATTATTATTCAACATGCACAGAATTTTCCTCTCTAAACAAACTATCTAGACGCGTTATGCGTGTAAAGACTAAAGAGTTAGACAAGACAGGGAAAAACAATATAACGACCGTGTTTGATTGGTGATTAGTGAGAAAATCGTTACAAAATATATTATAGAAAACCCATCCAAAGATTAAGATGTGGAATGTTTAACAACAATAACGGCTTAAACACAATTTGTTAAACATAATGTCGGTACGGCGTGTGGTGGTGTAGAATTTTGGAAGGCTTCGCGAGCAATTATCAAACATTCAAACACATATCGGTTCCGCCACGACGGAAGTTATTATACACACACAAAATCCGCGTATTTTTCTCATTATTCGTGTATGGTGCGTTCGTGTTATAGAAATAGAAACTGTGTATATACATATGTGCGTGTGTTTACTTTTTTTTTTATTCATACAATTTTTTCACCTTCCGTATTTAATATTATAACAATAACGAAGTATGAAAATATAATGTACAGACGGTTTTCATAATAATATTATATTTACGTCGCGCGTGGTAGATTTTCACTCGTGTACATAGAACATGAGTCCCCTACCCCACGCGCATGCACCTTCGAAATTCTTCGGCGTAGCATGCGACGTTCTTCGTCGATCCGTGTGTTGCAGTCGCGCCGTCGACATGCAATCTTGTAGTGCCGTCCGCCGAGAATAAAGGGTAAAGAATTAATATTCTTCGTCCAGTGAACTGTATTACCTATAGTAAAACCGTAGTCACTTTCGTCAGCATCATACGGTTCGCGGGTGAGACGTAACGCGTATTGTACATGTATTAAACGCGGGTAAATTATTGACGACAATTAAAATACTATAATCGTATAGGGTTGAGGTGTTTTTTCCCGTTCTTTTTCTTCGTCGTCGTTTATCGTTTTTCTCCTTCAATATCTTCATCTCGTCCAAATGAATAATGGCGAATACCGCGTCGCCGACGGCCACGATGTGTAATAGCGGGCCAGTGTTACTGTTACCGCTGTTCGCACTGTTTACCGTTTCCGGTCTATTGCTGTTGACTTTTTGCCCGACGTCCGTTACCGCCGTCGGTGAAGTCCGTCATGTCCGCCACAAGAGAACCGTATCCGATCTCGTTGAAGGTCTCATGAACGCCATGTATTTCCACATGGATCCGATGCCTTTGCCGTCCACCGTGATTACACGGATAACTCACGTTCCAGCCACGAAGGTTTACAAGTGAGCAAACCCAATATATTTCTTTGGCACTCTAATTATATTATTTATACTCTAACAGTATACACTTCGATATATATGCAAACTATTTACGTATAATATAGGTATTTGTCACGAGATAAGTTGATTTGCTTCGATTTCAGCAGCGAAACTTCTTATTTAAATGGTTATCCTGAGCCGAATGGTTCTTAAATCTGTCTACGCAGTAACCTTGCATTATTTCGTTTATTCTATGACCTATCACCTATTTTATGCTTTAACATATAAACGTTTCAGGATGATTTGTAAACCTAGACGATATTAATTTTCCATTAAGACGACTTTAAATCACAATTCACAATTTATTCAAACCTCGCGAATTAATAATAATTTACTAAATTAGCATAACTATATGTGTCAGTATAGTCATATGTGTTTTTAGTTTTAAAATAAAATCATATTTTAAGATTTACTTCAGAATTCAATATGCGTTCGATATCAGATAAACAAACACAACACAATCAAGTTTCCGTAAATTTACAATCTTTATACTGTTTGAGAATCTAGAATGGAGCTAAAAACGAATATATAATATGTACTTCAGATGTTAATTAAAATGCGAGGTATTTTTAGGTCTCTGTTTTGTTTTATGCTTGGAACTTACAATTTAATTGAAGGATTCTGGATTATTCCAAACTATTAATGAATAACCGACTGTCGCGGTCGACGGAAAAGGTTTCTAGTAAACAATTAAATACATACTTTATTGATGTATTTTTTGAATAAATTTGTTCTTAAACTATCTTAAAGTCAAGAATAAACTCTAAAATACCAATGTATAAGAAATCCACAACTCTATACCGATTTTTGATATTTTATTCGGAAAAATATGGTTTATGAACTAAGAGAATTGAAAATTTCAACGAATAATAATTTCAGCATCAAACTATTACATATACATAATATAAGTAGGTAAACATAAGACTAGATTAATTTTAATTTATTTATAAATTATAAATTATCTCAAAATATAAGATATTGTACAAAAAAATATTGTATTATATATCTATATGTTTTTATTAACTTTTAAAATTTTCAAATAATTTAAAATCGAAAAAATCGAGTTAAATATAGTTTATCTCGTGAATTATATCGTTGTTTTTATTCATATAAAATAAAGAAACGATGTAACATTAAATTAATCCCAGTTCTTAGAGATACATACCGTAGATGATATACGATATTTCATGTACCTATGTACCATAACTACCACAAGTAGTGTTCTTTTCAAAGTCTCAAAGACCAAAATAACGAAGGACAAATACTCAAACTCTAATTTCTACATTTATATACATATTATTTTTAGTGACTCCTTTGCTGCAAACTATTGTAATAATGTTCTAATAACCCAAAATAAATACTTAAGCATTATTACGTTTCATCTGTATGTATTGGAATTTGTCATAGTTAGGTAATATACTAATACGTCTGTTAAATATATGATTGCAGATTTTAATTCCATAATGTCATCATTCATCAACTATCTTAATCATAGTGCCTACACCTAATGATATTAATAATATCATTAACCGTTAAGTCTCCTTATAATAATTAAGAAAAATATTTTTTATAGACAATTTCTATCCATAATAACAATATAATTTACTTCAAAAATTATTTTCAACTACTTATATTATAGCTTAAATGACAACCATTGAGTAATAATAATAATATCCATTGATATGCAAAAATGTATTCGTGATGCTGTGAAATTAAAAAATGATATGGACGAATATTTTCACATGAATATTTCTTTAAAAGTATAATTTTCTTTGTTACTTTTAGTTGTTCTTAATACTTTGTCAATTACGTTTATTATTAAATACTATTATTTATTCGTGTTCCAGAAAAAAAAGTACTCAAAATATTTAATGTGCAAAAATCATAATAGTATGTGAATGCACTTAATAATTTAAAAAATATATCTAAATTGTTCGAATAGAAAAATATAAGGTTACTCATATAATTGTAAGAACTAAGTACAGAATAAAAAAAATTAAACCGTTGGCAAGATTTACGGAATAAAATCGGGCGAATAGAAAATTACATCCATAATACAATAATATTATACTGTAATTGTAAATTGTAATACTCACTAAATAGAGAGTATTTTAAATTGAGATGTACATAGTTTTTTTATAACACCATTTATTTATTATTATTCAATACCAATGAATTCTATTGGATTTAAAAATTGTTATTGACAATGTTGTTTACATAAAATAATGATACTATATACATAAAAAAATACGGAGATATTATATAATACAACATTTTATGAAATATATGTATGCATTGAATAATTGAAAGTAAATACACCAAAGGATTTATAGATATATTTACTTATATCCACATATAAATTTACAGTTATATTAAATTGTGACTAAAATGATTTAACTTTAACCTAATAAATAATGAATTGATTAATCTAAAAAAGTATTATTTATATATTATAGTTACACTAAGTCCTTTCTTTTACTTAAGTGAATTAAAATGTTCATTAGAATTAGTTACCTGTTAATTTATAATGGTACAATATAAACTGAAAAAATGTAGTAAATTCTACAATATTCAAATTTAATAAGTGAAGTAAAAATGTATAAGTAGTAGAATTAATTGTACATTAAATAAAAAATAACATTTCAAAATAGAGTTTTCGATTATGTTATATATAATGTAATAAATATAACGCCTCTTACTTATAAGATATAAAAAATAAAAAATAATATAGAAGAGTCGGTCAATGGACGCATGTATTGAGTGCTTTTATTTTTCATTCGTCATAGATAATTTGTTATACCTACTATATATATTATATGTTACAGCGTAAAATATAGTCACTTTCATTGACCACCAGCCGTTTAATAGTTAAAATAATACCTCTGTTTTAGTAATTAATGCTGAAACGGACTATAGATTTTTATCCTAACCTAACCTAACCTATGTTGAGGTTATTAGTTATTATGTATTTTTTTTAATAAAAATTAATTAATATTGAATAATATATTCTTTTTTTGTTTACTATATGTGCAAAATTGAAAATTAATAATTGTAAAATATTTTATTTTTTAATCATCTAACTTTGAAATAGGTAATCTTAACAGATTTATTGATTTGTTTTTATAATATTATAGGTTATAATATATAAGATTTAGATATAAGTACCTACTACAATTTTGACGTCCAAATTCATATTTCGAACTAAATAGCTAATTATAAATATATAGAATAGTGTTTTTTAAACATTTTAATATATTTTTAACTATAGGTTCGACTCATTATCAGTAATTTAAAAGGACGAAAATCTATGTCGTGTTTTTAAGCGATTCACATGAATTTCTATTTAAAATATATCATATACTTGATGTCACGTACAACACTATTGTTTCTAATCATAATTTAAAATCATCCAGGAGAAAACATCTTTATCCGCTTTAAATTGGAGAACAATCGTTTGAAACTATACATTTTTAAAAAAGTTTAAAAATTTTTTATGCCAATTTTTGTTTAGATGATGCATTTAGATACGGTGGATTGACACGTTTGATTTTTTTATTTTTGCAGGTATGTTCCAGTGCAAAAATTAAAGTTTTCAAAACTGCGTGCCCGTCAAATAGCTGAACCAAAATTAAAACTAAAATATCCTAAGAAATTTTCTATTAAAACTGAAGATTCATCATTGACGCTAGTGAAAAATGATTTGCCATGGACATTACATCCACTACCACCACCTTTACCCACGTCAAAAACAATTCGGCTCGAGGTGGACAAATCAATGCCATGGGCTTTGCACCCCCTTCCTCCACCCGTGAAGACAAAAAATTATTCAGATTACTATTGGCCCGATTCCAAGACGCAACCGAAGTACTACCACAGGTTTAAACCACCAAAGCCTCGTCATAACCATTTTACCAATAATAACAATAAAGCAGTACATTCCAAACCCGTTACCAATTTTAAACCGTCAAATTACAAGCCTTCTGCAGAATACAATGCCGTCGATCATCATCCTGATAACCACAATGATGTTGAGTATAAACCTGCTGATTACAACCCCGATAACTATAAGGATGACGAAGGGTTCAAACCAGTTGATTATAAACAAGTAGAGTACACACCCGTTGACTTCAAGCAAGTTGAGTATAAACATGTTGATTATAAACATGTTGATTACAAATCTCCTGATTACAAGTCTCCGGATTATAAGACCGATTATCCAAAGAACAACGACGAAGAACACGGAGATGACGACGCTCACAATGTATTTCATCATTCTTATTCACACAATGATCATTCCTCTCAGATAAACGATTTTCCAACGCCGTCATCACAATTGTCTCCCACTGAATATGTTTCACACATAACGATCGAGCCATCCATTCAAATTGCATCGTTTTCGGAGACGGAAATGCAAGGCGACGGTACAAACAGGGACACCGTATCCCAAGGTGATGCGAAACAAAAGTGCCAGTGCACGATAAACGGGCATCGACATAAACGCAACGTGGAGAAATGGACGACGAATGGAACCACAGCCGTTAATACTACATCTGCGGTCCAAATAAAAGATTTGGATATGGCACGATCTTCGTGGAATTCCTACATCACTCCCAAAGTCGGACACGCTTCTGAAGTACAAATTCTGAAGTCTCATGATATCACCGATCAGTCAATGATTAATAATCCGATCGGTTACGTACAACAAGTGCGTAGCTTGAACGCTGCAAATGCTCAACAGCTGCCCGAAGCGAATCGTGGAGAGGTAAAAAACCCCGAAGTAAATTTTAGAGACGAAAGTGATAAGTTCAAAGTAGATTTTGGCCGCGAAGCCGAATTAAAGTCGCCGGACAGTAAAGACCGATCGCCACAATCAAAACCTAACGACTATAATAGAGATACTGGTAGTGGTGGAGTTAGAGGTTTTGGTGGCAATGTTGGTGGAGATGAAAAACGTAGTGGGTTTAATATCGACGACTACAAAAGCCGACTGATTAGAAAACCAAATCAGGGGAGAGGTATTCATATTACAAAAAGTAAAGTAGAAAATACAGACCGAGGTGTGGCGTTCAGCGTACAAACTCCATTCTCTGTTTCCAGTTTCTCGTCAAACATCCGGCATCCAGTGACGGATGAACGGCAGTCTCAGTTTCGATTCACTGAGCCAAAAACAACATCGTCGCCATTATTATCGTCGTTTCAATCCGAGTATACAGAACCGCTAGACTTTGAACACTTTGGATTAAAATCCGTTTTGATTGATGACAAACCACCGAATTCGGGACGGCTGACCACTCATTTTTCACGAGGATTTAACGACAAACCAATTGAAACAATAGGGCAGCTGACTTCACACTATTCCGAGGGATTTAGCAGAGATAAACCATTAGACTTTTCAAGTCAACTAGCTTCGCATTTTTCACGAGATTACGGTGATGATGACCGAAGTCGTTTGAGAATATCAAAACCATTTCGTTATCATGCAAAACACGGATCGTCGACGTCAGATATATTTAATAGAGGCGGCCGTCCGCCGTCCGAAGAATCGGTTTTGGAGTATTTTCAACCGGTCGTGATTGACTTTGATAGCATATCGAAAGACAAAGAAGATACAAATTTGAAATTGTTTGGAAATAATAACGGAGGCAGTGATAAATCACGATATTTTGGTAAATCAGAATCAACAGGTATTTTGAAATTTAAAAAAAATCAAAACTTAGACCCACTCCGTCTGCCCGGGCGTTTACACGAATCCAATGAAAATCTGTCCAGGAAAATGATTTTTCATCCATCCATGTTTGACATAGACTAGTGAATTGTTATGATTGCAGACGATATCATTATTTAACTCATGTGCAACTTCATGAAGCATTTAGTTGAGAATAAAAATTATTTGCTATCAAAAATACTTTAAAAAACCATTTAAATACATTTATAGCATATAGTATCGGAAAACGTATTTTGCCATTTCGCACTTATTTTGGTTTACATTTTTGTCTTAAAACCGTGTATAATTACGAACTACTTACTATTACGAATTACTTCTATCTTCAAATTTATCATTTTTAGCAAAATAAAGAATTTATTATATTTAATGAACATAAATAAAATTATATGATTAGATGAAAAAATCAAGAACGTAATTCCATTCTTAAAACCATTCAATACCTATTATAGTTTAATATTTACAAAATCTAAATACTGTGTTGTGAACTACTATAAATTGTTAATTCTAAATATTTACTATTGTGATTGCTATTTGCTAATAAGCTTAGGGTGCCATGTAAAATAAAATATTTTATAAAATTTATGAAAGTTGTAGGTTTTTAAAGGTTGTGATGACACAACATCATTTTGACAAGTTCTGCGAAACTAGTATAAAACGTATGAAATGGTTAGAAATCAATTGTAAATTTAAAGCATAATGCAATAATTATATAAATATATATTTATTGATTATTTTGATTATTGTAATGTTTATACAGGTACCTACGCTTTTATATTCAACATGGCCTATGTTAATTATATTGATGGGCATTATAAAATACATAATTTTATTTATTTAGATAATTATTGGTTTTTTTTTTTGTAATCCTTCTTTAGTAAGTATTTTTAATCAATCACATTGAATACAGGCTATGTTTGTTAAAAGAATTTAGGTAACTGCATTAAGCCCTGGATCATGGGGCCTCCTCATTAATAGTTTCAACTACTAATAAGGCCGTGTTAATATTATGGTTTTGTATTTAAAAACGTGATGGGATTATGTTAACAATATATGGTCGTTTATTCTCGCTACAGATGATCAGCCCTGGACATCAACTCGTGGTGTTGGGTTGAAATCAGAGTCTACGCGTATCTGATTGGGCAACTGTATTTCGGCATTTAAAGTGCAAGTCTGAGTAGGTCTTACTATCTCAGAGACGAAAGAGAGACTGACATTTGATTGACCGATCTTTTCTACATAATATGGGAATAGTATTTTTTAGTAAAAATGTGTTCTCATTAGACCATGCAAAAGTAAGTATTTTAGATTCTGAACGGAGGAATGGAATCTATTGATTTTACAATGATGTGTGTTTTTTTTTTTGTGTCTGACGACAACTTTTTTTGCAGTAAAAATGCTTCAATTTGCTTATACAGCAATTTTTCTGAAAGGAAAGTGAATTTAAATGGTACTTGGGTAAGTCAAAAATCCAACTTTTTTAATACTTTTTGCAAAAATCGAAAAAAACTTTAAAAAAATTACGAAAAACGGGAAATTTTACGCAAAATCACGTTTTTACAAACTACATTTTTTTAAAATGCTCTAACTCAAAAACGAAAAACCGCAACTACTTGAAATTTTCACCAAATCTTTATACTAGTATTCTCTATACATGGTTAAGTTTTCAAATTATTTTGACATATTTTGACTTATTTATAGACAATTTAAATTTTCGATTTTTGTAAGTTTTTTTTTTAAAAAAATCTATAACATTTTTTTGGCTGTCCAAAAACTCTTGAAAATGAATTAAAGGATTAAATATAAGTTATACTAATTATAACTAAAAAATATCGGAGATGGTTTCACTCAAATTTTTTTTATAAGCCCATAAAGTTCAAATTTGTATAAAATATGTTAAAATCGCAATAATTTGCAAGTTATTTTGTAGTTGAAAATTCATAAAATTTTTTCTGTTTATACTTAAGATTCAAAAGTTTAACGCTAGGTTATCCATAAGCTTACCTTCAAAAATACATAAAAAAAATTTAACCAAACTTAAGAAGAAAAATGTTATGACTGTTTTAAATTTAAATTTTTACGAAATTGCATTTTAATTCAATTTAAATATAAAATACTATACACATTTTAGACAAATATATTAACTCCGTTCAGAATCGTTATTCGTATACAATGATATCTATCATTGCATTCAAATTTAACAAATCCATTGTAATAATGACCTATCCTATAAATGAGGTACACTCCACCCCCAACTGTACAGCAAAGCGAGGCCCACCCGTTCTTTTTTTGTTTTGTTTTGATAGGTATAAAGACTATGGAGCCGCAAAGATCGTATGTTTTACATATATTCTATTTTATTCTACAAGGTGCCACATTTATTTTCTGTCTACTTTGTAAATTGTAAATATGATTATTTTATGAATTTTTGTTTTATATTATATTATATTTGATATAACAATATAATGATGTAAAATTATAGTTAATAAATTAGTAATTTCGACTACTGGATTGCAGTATATTATAAAAGTATCGATTACTATTATATTATTTTTATTGCGACATTACTTTAATTTGAAATTTCAAACTACTTTACAACTGCTTTGATTTCATTATAAGTGTAATATTATAATATACTTAATAATAAGAACAAAAAGGTTTGTCAACAGTATGGGGCTATGATAATAATTAGTACAGTTGATCTGATTTTATAAAAACCATAAATATTTTTACATTTGTCTAGTCATTTGTTACCACTGGTCCAGTGCCAATGTTTTTTTTTTTTTTTTTACAATATTATTATCTAAACTCTCGTTAAACAAATACATTTTAAAAACATGGATAATGGACAGTGATGAACTATGATTTATAAAGGAATTAGAGTATTTACCTGTAAATATCTGGTAAACTCCTGTAGTAATAATGACCATGAGAGCTAACAATTTAGCATATGTGAATATGTCTTGCACGCGTGTTGCCCACTTAACGTCCCAGCAGTTGATAAATGTCAATAACACTGGAAAAACGAAAACGATGAACTTAGACAGGTTTATAGTAATATTTTTGACAGTCGTTATAGATTATCGTTATTGTGTACCTACATCGTATGTAATATCAAACTTACATTATTTATTTGCATTTCTATAATATGATCAGTTGAAGCAACTTCGTTTGAGTAAACACTAAATTTTATTTTAGTAGGACCAAAATATATTTTCTAGACCACAAAATTGAATTATTAAATTGTTACAGTATTAAATCTTAGGTATCTAAGAGACTTATACAGTAACATTTAAGTGCCAAATAGTATATATATATATTAATATTATACCTACTGCACCTACTATATTAGTGGGTGTAAAATAATTATTTAAATAAAGTGTTTATTACTCAAGTATTGACTAAAATGATTAAAAATTATTTTCGATGTTTTTTCAGATTTATTAAATATATGATTTATTTATATATTATATAATATACATTTTGACCAGGTCAAACTGTAACCACTTTAAACAACATTTAATATCTCAATAGTTTGATAAAATTTACAATTTAAAAATAAACTATAATATACACATATATTATTTGTAATAAACTAATAATGATCATAATTTGAAATCAACTTCTTACATATATAGCCCAATATAGGTGCATTGAACTAAAAAGAACTTAATTATTCAAGTAAATTTGAAAGTTGAAAAAAAATCCTTAATCAATATAATGAAGTGCTACATGCATTTATTAACACATTTTAGTAGTTAAAAAAACGCGCTTTCGAAAAAAAAAAGCAGATACCTATTTCAAAATCAATGTTATTGTTCTTTGCATTCAGTTCCAAGGCGTTAGTTTTATTTTAAGTTTGTATTGATTTTCAAAACTATTTTGTTAAAACTTCACACGAACTACGAAGTACATACGTGTAACACATTTAACAATACTGACAAAACTATATTACATATTAATTAAATTAGTGATGTATTGACTTAACTCGACCTTAGAGACGAATAATAGATTTTATCCGATCATTAAGATTGGTTTGAGAACTTCATTCACTTAAAAACTATAAAATAAAACTTGCTTTTAAAAATATATTTTATTTTTACCGTTTAACCGTTTTTATAGTGTATGTATACTCACATAATAAAATATTTTATATATTTTAATTCCTAATAAATTTAAACTATAAAATTCCATAAAATAGTAATAATATGAAACGTAAATATCAACGTACATTAAATTAATTTTGAGGATTCAAAATTGGATCAAAAGAGTATAATACACCCGAAATTTCATCATACATGTTATACAATTTACATTTATATTTAATTAAAACATTGTTAATCAATAAACATTTATAATTAATAGTACTAAAAACTGTAGAACTAGAATATTTAGTTTCGTTTATTGTAATTAAAAATTTTAAATTTAATTCCAAGACTTTTTTTTAGTATTTTTAGGTGTTATTAGATTTAAGTTTTTATATAACTAAAAAAAATATGATTACAGTGTATATTTATTCTATAAATAAACATAATATGTAAATAATTCTTTAAAATAATAAATATAATGTAATGTATCATAGCCGATAGATACAAAGCAACTGAGGATTTGTTTAAACCTTCAATCACAAATGAATTACATGTATTATAGTTATGTATTTGTATAATATAAATTCGCTGCACCAATTGGAATTTATTTTAAACTACATGCCATTTTTAAAAAAACTAAGAAATAATATAGATATATCATATATCAAACAATTGTTCCTAGAAACCATTAAAATAGTCCATTATAGAAACTAATTGGTAACATATAATTTATAAATAATTTCATATCACACCAATAAGTATCTGCATTTTAAAAGAAAACGGATCTTTAAAATACCATCTACATACATATGTGTATATATATAATATTCGAATTGTAACAATATGCAACTTAACAACCTATTTAAGTTACTTATATTTATAATGTAATAAATTCCTAAAACAATTGTTTCGTAAAATTATTAGATATATCATTTAAAAATATAAAATGTAATATAATTCATGTACACATAACTTATACTCGCTACACCTTGGTTCTCTTGCCGAGTATTCTTTGAAGTACGTACTTATATATATTCATACGATAGTTAATCTATTTTTGGTGTAAAAATAATATGCATTTTTTTTACAAAATTGTGATTAGTTCGTGTCATTGTTGAATATTAGTTATCTTTTATTTTTAAATAAAATATTGTGCAGTAAATTATTTTCTTTAAAACAATCTTTATCTATTCTTACGCCCAAAGCTGTGTACAGCATTTTTAATATGTGTTCACTGCAAATATTATATAGGTTATTTCTTTGCTACAAATTATTTACGAGTTACAGCTAACAAGGTGTTTCCTTTCTGTCTATTAAAGGGATCATAAATATCTATTGAAGTCCACAGGTTTGTCACAATATTCGTTCTGGTTGTTAATAACAATACCTGTACTTAAATTGTAATTGTATTTTTTTTTGTTGGTACATAACATTTTATTTCAAGTATAGTGTACATAGATATTTTTTCCAAACATTCTTTTTGTGTAGTGCAAAAAGCAAAAGTAACCTTTAACCTCATAATAATCATTAGGTATCGTTTTTGGTAATAATTAAATGATGTTTTGTTAAAAAAAAAAAATCAATTTTTGACTTGAAACTTGAATACAGATGTTATAGTACTACTGTGCGTTAGATGCGTATAACATTTAGTGGGAGGCTGTGGGTGAAAGTTTCATTGATTTTTCCCAAGCTCCAGTGAAATAGTACCACGTGGATTTCCTCAATGGAGAAAACCATCCACGCGGTTCTTGCACGCTCTTGGAATAGAATTTGTAAATATTATTTACACATTATAAAAATAATTTATAAGGTGTTATAATGTATGAAACAATTCTAAATTTATTTGGTTAATTTAAGTTGGTAAATTTATTTTAAATTAGTATAGTTTATACACAATTTTTATAGTTTAAAGATCTATCTAAAAAGGTAGGTACAATGCATTTATAGAATAAAGAACAACATTTATATTGACACCTTGTATGAATGTGTACATACATATGTATCATGTATGGTACACACAGCACAGTAAATTTCGTCATTAATTCATGAATAATATTGCGACACATTTTTAAAAAGGGACAGCTATTGTTTAATTAAAATATTACCTAATAGGAATACCTAGTGAGTAATGAATATAAAACGTAAATATCACTCAGATATTATTTATATAAATGGTCAAAGTAACACAATAGAGACAGATGGTTATGTTAGTAGTATATATATACAGTAGTTGACCGTTAAATCACTGATTTTAATCAAATTACTAAAAATATAAATACCATGTATTACACGTAAATATTAAGTATACTAAATTATGTACTCAATTAATATTTTATAATAACAATACTTTAAATCATTTATGAAAATTAAGTTTATCTTTATATTTTATAGAACATAGAGTATAATACTATAATACAATTATAGTTTATGTTCCAATTTGCTACAGATTTCAGTCAAAACGATAAATTTAGATATAACTATTATAACGTATAGGTTACATGATTAAAAAAATTTCTATCACTATATTAATAAACCGAAAAATCGATAATAAGATTTATTATAATTAAGAAAAAATCATGGTTAAAAAAATCCTAATGCTGATTTCAAACTGTCAAAAAAAAAGCAAACATAAACTTAAAAGTACATAAGTACAACATACATTAAGTTTAATTAAAATATATTATTATTACTTTTTTATACATTATCATCATAGTAGTATAGTACCTATATTTTTATTGATTTTTATTTAATATGAAATTATATTAAGTTGTAAGAAAATAAACAATACAAAACCTAATATATTATAATATAATAACCTTTTATAATTATATGAATCTATAAATATTAGATGTTTGAAAATTCAAAATATCGATACTTCAAAATTCAATAAGTCTAAAATTATTAATTATAAAATTTTCCTCACACTGAATTTGTGTGGAAAATTGTAATCCTAGATCAGTTAAATTTTATAAAAATTAACCATATTCATTTACATTAACAGAACGAATGTATTCTTACGAGCAAACATAATGTAGTCAAAACGAATTTAGGTAAATCTCACCATAGAGTGGTAAAGGTGTTGTTGATTCGATTATTTTATGATACTCATGTTTGTATTATATTTATACTTATTATACTTATGTTTTGAAATACAATTTTTTTTTTTTGAAGGAGGGAGAGTAACAACTCTCCCGTATTTTTCTTTCTCAAAATGGTCATTCTAGCCTTATATAATATATCACGCGTTATTTGGCTATCGTGGCATTACTTCAAAATATGTCATTATATGTATATAATTCAATAAATACCTATACAACAAGCTGCCAGCAGACGAGTCGACTCTTCTGGTGGATTGCAGTCAGTATACATTGGTTTCAATACGTACAGGCTAAACGTGAGTGCGACTATAGCTTGAGAACATGGTCTGACGATCATGCACTCCACCCACAGCCGCATGAAAGCTATAAACGGACCAAACGTCTGCATGATGTAAGCGTAATCGGCTCCAGATTTTGATATCATACATCCTAGTTCCGCATAACAGTACGCGCCCACCTGCGTACAAAAAAAGATTGCAATTTGTGAAAAACTGTCTACCACATTGGGAAAAATGTGTATATTAATTAATAATATGTATACTCTATATAAACACACGTATGTATGTCTATATATATATATATATATATATTTATTTATCCGTATGTAACGTAACGTTAATGTTTGTATTTTTCATTACCTATTGTGAATTTAATTTTTACGAAAATAATATATTTTTAAGATAAGTATGTTTTCATATCGATGGTCAATTCACTGATTTGTCTTCTTACTAGCTCAAATCAATGTATGTCAATGTATATCTTTTCAAATCACCTCAACCTCAATTTTCCTAACTCTATGGTTATCTATATACTGACGGTTCAGTCTTTCAGGCTCGGCTATCAGCTGGATATTCTTTCTATATACCTGAGTTGCATGTCTCTTTCGCTAATAACCTCCCCCACGTCATCTTCCTTTACTGCAGAGTGTTATGCAATTTATGAGCCCTTTTCTTTATTTCAAATACAGATCCGGGAAACTACTTAATAGCCACCGACTCTATGTCTTGTTTACAAACCTTAGTTTCGGACCCCTTTAATTCCAAAATATTCCCTCTTGTTTTTCTTATTAAGTCATATATAAATTACCTCAATTATTCTAATAAATTTATTCAACTTTTGTGGATTCCCAGTCACATTGGTATACATGGCAACGAAGTGGCCGACCGGCTAGCCAAATCTACGGCCATCACAATCCTACCTTCTCCTGCTCAATTACCTTGGACTGACTTTATCCCCCTTTTCCGCCATCGCATTCTCAACCTTTAGTCCAACCAATGGATTATTTGCAATAGACGTCTATATTTATTATTTACCATAGAAAATACACCAGATAGGACCCAAACGATTAGCGAAGCGTTAACGGATCCAGTGTTCTCCAATACGCCAGTGGGTGATATGAATATTCCCGATCCAATTATACTGCCTACGATGACGGTGATGCCGTTCAATAGGCTCATTTTGGGCTTTAACTTGATACCTTCGTCTGTGGCTGGCGCCACGTCCGCCACCGCGCTTTCTTCTTTGCATTTTGCTCCCATGATTTTTTTTTTTTTTTATTGTTTTATTGACAAGCTCAGAAAATCTGTGAATAAGAAACATTTTAAAAATACATTTAAGATAAAATCAATAGTATATTTTTAGTTGCATTCAAAGTATTATTAGTCAATTAAAATGTTAATTGTAGACCCATTGCAATTTAACAATATTTTATAAGTTCTATTTTCCCGCGTCGTCTAACACAAGTACACGTCAACAGGTCATTCTAGTCACTTAAAAAAAAAAAATTTGCATTTACCATTTCTATTAACCTTAAGTGTTTTCATTGAAAACTAAATTATTCGTTTTCGTTTAACAATACGTATTTTACTGTTTGGACATAGTAAATTGTACTATTAAAACGTAAATAAGGATAATTGCAAATCAATATCAAATAACACTACATTAATCACAAAAATACAATATTACGTAATATGAATGGGCAATTATACATATAATTTATTGTTATTTAAACAGAATGATTTTTATAAGAGTATTAATATAAAGGTATAGTGACATCATGCAGAATAGATTAAATTAGTGTAGTTACATCCTGATTTATAAATTAAAATCAGTGTAATGAATCATTCATATAGGTACCTACTACCTACTTTTTATTTAATCTTTAACTACAAACCTATAATTGAAAACATTTATTTTTACTAACTCGAATGACAATTTACAAAAATGCTGATGATCTTTTTTTTCCTCTACTAGTTCATCTTTTGAATCACTGAACTCCACTACCTATACAATATTTTTACTATTCTACTATTTATATAATATATAAATTCAGAAAAAAACCATACATTCTACATAATATACTGAGTGTAAAAAGTGTATTGTTAGTAATAAAATTAATTCAATAAAGGACATAATGTAGATTGTAAATAATACACTTAATATAATAGATATAAGTTTTTGCTATAAACATATACAAATTACAAGTACATATACCTATGTAAGTATATGTATATACGACTATATATATACATATATTATTAGCCAAATGTACCTACCGGCTACCTAAGTATAAATACGAAACAAAGTGATTCGTTGAAATAAATTAATGTTAAAACAAGAGACTATTGTACGTAAGCTCATTTTATCCTCTACGTGTACCTATTATATGTACATTACAAATACGAAAATTTATTATTTACCTATTTCGTATTGGCTTTAACGTCACTGAAAAGTTAGTAAAAAGTATCCATTTTAACAAAAAACCTACTTAGATATAATCACTTTTTATCGACAATATCATATTTCGACGTATTCAAGTACATCCTACCCACGCTGTTCAAGGATGGAAAATTAATGAAAATAATGCTTTTAAATTATTTAAATGAAGTCACCATAAAAAAAATGCATTATAAGTTAATAGATAAAAAAATATCAGGTACCTTAAAAGAATATTCATTTATATTTAATAAGTTATTCTATTCAACAACGGCATAATATTTTATTTTTCTATTTAAACGAAATAAAATTGCCTTAACTAATTGTATGTGCTCATTTTATATAAAATTTATATTTCTTCTATTAATATGTTTTGAAATGTAATTTTACTATTCATTATGATAACATATTATACAAACATTTACTGTCGTTTCGTGTTTCAACGGTTTTTCCTTCGGAACGCTATTCACAGTGGTGCAACCAAGTCTTAACTCAAAATAATATTTATTTTATTTTAAAACGTGATATTTTATTCATTCCGGTAAGGCTGTATGCGAACAGTTTGGGACGGTATAGGCCCACAATTCCTGCCCTAGCTCACGAATAACACGTACCCCACCCGTACAGTGCACACATATATAGTAGCGTAGGTAGGTGTATTATGCTGCAACAACGTGTTGAGGAGACCGGGAAGCAAATCGTTTAGTGTAATGTTATAATACAGGTGATTGGTACACTGTATAATGCTTACCGAGCACATGATCACGAAGTTTCTTTAGTACTATAATACACCGGAGATGCACACTTGCGAATTCTAGCGTATAGATATCGATGTGCAGTAACCGATGATAATAATATACAATCGTCTCTATGAATCGTGAAGTCGGTAATAGTGTGTAAAATATTCGCGCTCACTATTGCGCGTACGGACTTTATATCTTACATATATGTATATGTATATATATATATATATATATATACGTAATTTATACGTGCGTTATATCACGCCCAAAACGACACATAACGCGTGTAGGTACTGCGCCCCGGGTGTGTTATTATTATATATAGGTATAAATTATTATATTGTGTATGCGTACCAAACAGTCGACGGCGGGTGGGCGGGCGGCGGCGGTGGCGGCGTCGTCTCGTCTGCTGACCAACGATTCGGTTGTGTTACTACTGAACAACGACCGCGACTCCGGTGTCTGTTTTTCCCGGCAACGACGAAACGCCTCTGCCCCACGTACGTGTGGTGCGCGCGTGTGCGACACGGGATATCGTCAATTCACGGACGCGCGCGCGCGCTCACGCTCGCGCCTGAGATCCCTTCGGATATATTATGATAATAATGGCACGATTTGGTCGCGACAGTCGGCGGTGGCTGCGGCGTAGGCGGCATCGACGAGCGTTATTACGAAATTTCGCGCAGGCCGATGCAATATATAGTACGCAACGTGCGGTGGACCCAGGACCCCGGTATAGATGAGGTAATATAATATGCGGACACTCTATATTGTTTTAGTACCTCGGTATAGGCGTAATATAAATAATTAATCACTATAGAGTAGAGTCTCGATGGTCCGGGCCCCCTAATAATCGCGGTAATCCGGACGGCACATAAACCGATTTGTTCGCAAATACTATATGAAAATTAGAAGTATTACTCGGAAAAAATTACCGACTATTATAATATATACTTACTTAAATTATAAAGGTTTTTCCATTCGTTATTTTTAAGTTATTTATTATTTTCGTAATTGATGAATATAATAATTTGGGAAGAGATTGGCTTGATGAGCAAAAAAGTTCTTAGCTCCAAAGAATAATAATAATTTATTGTTTCTTCATAATAAAAATTATATAATACACATTATCCGATCCAATTATTTATTATGCGATCGACCAATAATGGTAAGATTAATTTTTAAAACGATCGATATGCCTAGAAAAATCGACCAGTCGATCGTGATCTACTGGTTGACGACTCCTGCCCAATAATATGTTACGGAAAAATATTTTAACAAAAAAAGTAAAAATAGTAAAAATATCCTCATCACACGAGTTTTCCGTGTAACAATAATCGCGTATTGTGTGTGATACATCGCGTGATAACAAAAGAAAAATATAAATAATATATTACATGCTTTATTGCTTTAAATTCGGAGGTACAATACAACACGTCATGAAACGTGGCCCATTATGGCATTATATACGAATCGAAAACTGAATATTGCTGTAATACATAAGTAATTATTACAATAGTGATTTTTTATCAACCCGTTATTATTACATAATTATTATCGATTAAAACAATTAAATGTAAACTATAATTATTATAACATAACGGCAAACGGCTATACATAATACTACGAGTTCTATAATACAATACAATAAACTTATGTACATCATAAAATCAATGATAATAATATTGTATTATATTTTAAACGACTTCAAAATTTGAGTTTTGTGGTTACTATATTATATATAGCATGGGTCACCGAATGGCGGCCCGCGGTCTGCATACAGCTTACAAACAAATTTTATCCGGCCCGCAGACAAAGAATAAATAACAAATATTACGACAATATTATGTAAATTATTATTTTTATTAAATATTATTGGTTTTTACCGACAACAGTTGATATAACGGTCGCAAAGCATATCTTATACATTATTTCAGATATCTATAATATTAATTAAGTTCTTTATGTTTATAAACAATAGCAAATAATAAATAAAAAAAATAATTTTCTCAAAACATCCAATTTTAAAATAATACCTATTATTATCTTGTTATACTATGTTGAAAATATTTAGGTTATAGGTACATGCAAATGAAAAAGAACCAGACAAGGACTTGTTCTGCAGTACAGTAGAGGGAGGAAGAGATCTCGTTCATAGAATAGGTTATTATAATAGATGTGTTAATAGATGTATTAATAAATCTAAATGCAATGCTAGGTATCATTGCATACGAAAAACGATTCTGAACGAAGATTTGTTAATCTAGAGTATGTATATAATATAATATATTATGATATATTAAAATTGAAATATTATGTCAATCCGTGTGTTCCTCAATACACTTGATGGTTAATCAGATTGGTCATCTGATGTTTTTCGATGTTCCTCGAAAATTCTAAAAATCAGGTGGACAATCTGATCGCTCCTCGATGAATCCGATAGCACACCTACTGAACAGGGTGGTGCGTGATGCGATGACATGATAAGGTTTATAAATCCAATGCTTCATCAGTTGGAAAACTAGATGAATTATCATAATTATTGAGGAACACACGGATTATTTGCTTTTCAAACGCTTATAAAAAAAATCGTGATTATAGATTTGAATAATTTTTAAATGACAGTAAAAACAACTTCTATGGAATCTTTTATTGAATTTTCAAGTATTTTGTACCAGTGAATTTTTTTATCAATAATTATAAAAAAAAAAATGTAAAAAATCGAATATTTCAAAAGCCTATAGGCTATAAGTTGCTTAAAAATCAGTATAATATTTTGAAAAAAAATATAACTTAAAGAAAATACCAATCTTAACAACTGGTAAAAATGTCGAGTTTCTGCGAATTATACTTTTTAAATTATAACAAATATTTTAAATCGTTTGAGTATAAATTGTTATTTCGTAAAAATTTAAATTTAAATTTATTTAAACTTATTATAATTATTTGAAAAGTAACTTATGGATGACCTTACGTATAAAATATACAAAGAATTTTATGAATTTTCAACTACAAAATAATTTTCAAATTATCGCGATTTTTACATATTTTACATATATGTATAAAAGACGCTAATATAAACATTTGGTGAAAATTTCAAGTATTTGTGGTTTTTCGTTTTTGAGTTAAAGCATTTTAAAAAATGTATTTTGTCAAAACATGGTTTTGTGTGAAAATTACTCGTTTTTTCGTAATTTTTTTATGGTTTTTTTCTTTTGATTTTTAACTTACCCAAGTACCATCTACATTCACTTTTCTTTCAGAAAAGTTGCTGTTTAAGAAAACCGAAGCATTTTTACTGCCCAAAAAGGTGTCGTCAGGCACAAAAAAAAAAAAAAAAATAAAAATAAAAACACACATTCTTGTAAAACCAATAGATTCCGTCACTATTCAGAATCTAAACGTAAATTTTTGCGAGCTACTTTAAACAGTTTAAACTGCTTAGCGGTCCGCGGATCGTGGTTTGCCAACGCCTGAACGCCCTGATCTATATAATAATAGTACATATACGAGTAAATATGTTTAATACGAGAGTTTCTGTTCAGAAATTGTCAATGGACATTAATAATTAAAAAAAAATCCTCGTATACGTACGTACATTATAATTATTAGTTAACAAGCGGTGTACGAACATACAATATTTTATTATTAAATAATAAATACTTAGGCATAGATATTTTACAATTTATTTTTACAAACTTGATAGTTTTTATTATTTAATTATACAGATTGCATTGTTTAATTACTATAAATTTCAATTAATCTCATCACGTTTGTATTTAATGAAACCTAAGTGAACGTCAGTTAAGTTGTAGAAATTTTTTTCAAATAAAATAAAACGGAAACTTGAATGACATACCTAATCACTGATCGCTAATTTTTTTTTTTCAAATTAGAACGGACAGCATATTATTAGAATAGCCGTTTCGAGTGTATTAACTGATTATTATTCACTATTATTATAATATGTTATATACTTATATGTGATACAATATAGATATAGATACTACAGTTATGGTTACTAATTACTATGGTTAATACATATAATATTTCACCGATTTATTATGATTTTTAATAGTAAGTTGTTTGTCGTGATCTTGTCCACACGTTTATCATAAATGAGTACTTATACCTAATATTGTATTGAACAATTATGTGCAACTATACATATTGTGGGTACGCTCTTGGAGTAGATGTGTTGTTATGTTGTTAATTTTGTAAACAATTGATAAATACGATTATCAAAAGTAATTTTTACCAACTAGTATTTGAACAGTTCAATTTTAACGTTCTATATTCCGTGTTCGTCAAATAGTACACTTACAGTTTTACAGTAATGGGTAAGAAAAGAAATTGACTATGGGAATAAGCCAAGTGAAGAGGAGATAAAGCATTTCGTGAGTTATGTGACGAAGGTAAAAGTAATGAATACTCTTATGTTGGTGGAACAACTGGATCTTTAATAAGACATTTTAAAATTATACATCAAGTTATAATCAACCAGAGGTATCAACATATAATGGGTATGTATATCGCACTGTTATTATTTTTTAGATTCTGAATGGAGTGACAAATGTATTGATTTTACAATGATGTGTGTTTTTTTTTATTTTTCATGTTTTTTTATTGTAATTATCATCACGTTTTTGATGGAGTAAAAATGCTTTGATTTTCTTATACAGCAACTTTTCTGAAAGGAAAGTGAATCTAGTTGGTACTTTGGGGCAATCAAAAGTAAAAAATTGTCAATAGTTTTCAAAAGCGTCAAGAAAAACTAAAAAAAAAAAAAAAATACAGAATACAGGCATTTTTACTCAAATCCACTTTTTGACAAAATAAATTTTTTTATTATGCTCTAACATAAAAACGAAACACTCTAAAAACATCTTCGGTACATTTTAACATTTTAGACATTTTTACTAAATATTTATATTAGCGTTATCTATTCATGATCAAGTTTTTGAAATAATTTAACTTTTTATAAGCTATTTATAGGTATTTGAAATTTTTTTTTAAAAAAATAGAAACGAAAATCGTTGGTCATAGTTTTTTTTTATAAACACCTTAAGTTAAAATTTTTACAAAATATGTCAAAATTGCAATATTTTGCAATACATTTTGTAATTGAAAATTCATAACATTTTCAGTATTTATACTTAAGGTTCAAAAATTTAAGAATTTAACACAAAGTTATTCATAAGTTTTTTTTTAAATAACTATAAAAAAAACTAGGGTTTTTTTTACTCAGAATCGTATTTTTGAAAGCAATGGCTTCAGATTTCAAAAACCAAATGCAGCAATATAATTAACCGATCCTTTAACTCACCTTACCTAGGAGTATTAGTGTATCACCCTGTTTTAATTTCTTTGTACTTGGTTTGTTTTATATTTATTACTTATTCAATAAAAACATCTCTATAGGTTAATTTTATCAAATAATCTCGAAGTAATTGATTCTTTACAAGACACAGAATCATTAACAAACAGCGCATTTTCATCTTCAAGTATCATTGATAATTTTACACAACCAAGTCAGCATAATGTAATAGGTACCAAGAAAGCGTCGCCGTTTTTTGGAACCCCATAGTATACTGATCATAAATGTAACCATGAAAAAACAGAGTCAATTCACAAAGCTTATTTAAGCCAAACTGATTTCTATGAACAAATTACCACTATCATTTTGTTCAAGTTCTGGATTCCATCAATTTATGGCCATCGTAGAACCAAACTATAAAATTATCAAAGAGGAGGCATTGAAAAAAGATTACATTTTCTAAAATCAACTGTAGAAGAAAAAATATGAAATAATTTAAAATATGCTGAAAGTGTTTTATATGCACATCGAATCGTTGGTCTTTATTGGCCCAACATTCTTACATAACTATAACTGCACATACTTTAAATAATAATTGGTCTCCGATGTTATTTACTTTAACAACCCAAGAATTATTGTAAGATTTGAACATTGCAGAAAAATTAGAAAACGTATTCTTCTATTGGGAAATTAAAGATAAAGTTACTCCTATTATTACAGATAATGCTCAAAATGTAGCTGAAAACGTGATAACCTTAAAAAGAACACCATTATTAACAAAAAATGTTAATTTATTGGTTTCTTTATATCAAAACCGAAATTGAATACCATAGATTTATTATTATTTGTATTTTACTGTAATATTATTCATATAGTTTTTGTTTTTTATATTTACAGTAGATCAGCAGAACCTCGATTATCCGGGGTAATGGTGGAGAGGGGGTTATACAGATAAATGAAAATCACGATTAATCGAGACTTTTTATAATAATGAAATTTTTATAAAAATGTCACCATTATGATTATATTCTTTATAATTATTCAATCTATACTAGTATAATCATTCCTTAATCCTGTGATTAAACTAATTATTTTGTAACATGAAAAAATTCATTGAGTTAATAAAATTAGAAATCATTCTTATTTACATGTTTAATTTAATTGATCATGCTACATTGCATTTGTTTGAAAATTGTCATTATACATGTTATGCAAGTATATATTACTCATGTTAAATTTGCTGAAGATTTTATATAATAATAAATAATCATAAAGTACATTTTAAAACACTAAAATACATGAATATGTGAATATACATATACACGTGAATAGTTACAGAAGTACATACACAGAATATTTCAAGTACACTGTTTTATTTTTTTGAATATTAATTTCACATGAAATAGGAAGCTCAAGTCGAAACACATAACAATGACAAAATAATATTATTATTAGAATGAATCGATATTTTGATAAATATTTATTTAGCTATGTCAATACATGATCATTCAAAATATTTTTAAATAAACATATGTTAGTTATAAATTCAAATAGATAAATACTGAATCAAAAGCATTTAAAAATTAAATCCAATCAATAAATTTGATCCTAAAGTACAATTAAATTCCTGTAAAATCAATTACACGAATCAAAGATCTCCAAGGTCAACACTTTCAACAGTAGTATCTGTATTTTGATTTTTGGTTTTAGTTTCCGAATTTACAGATTGGTCTGTACCATTTGAAAGTTTTGCATTTGGATAATCCAATCGACCCCAACATATTGCTTCAGCCTTTTGAAGCTTTATTTCAACTTTTGTCGGCAACATAGACACACAGCTTTTATCAACATCAACAATCTAAAAAATTAATTAAAATGGATTAAATATTTGACCTAACATTATTATAATGACAACTTATTACGCCATATAATTCGATAGTCTTAGAAAATGCCGAGTTTTCAGAAGGAAAAAATAGTTCAACAGATAATTTAACTGCAGACAGTTTCACAGATGAAATGTTTGGATTATATTTTTTGGCAAAAATTGATATTACAACCCAGGGTCCAGTCTGATGCCAATCTAATCGACAATTTGTTTGTCCTTGAGTTTTCTATAAACATAATGATCAACAGTAATACAATACATCTTTAAAATATTGCAAAAACACAATTTAATACCGTGTCTTTAATCCAACAATGACTTCCTTGTGAACATCCAGCTTGCTCTAAAAATGCATTAAAATCTGATGTTTTTTTATTACAACATGACCAATATTTCATGCCCTCATGGAATATTGGTACACCGGGATGATGGTTACAAGAAAGGTTTTCTTGCCCTGGACCTTCATAAGCCTACAACATTTGAGTAATGTTATTGAAGATATTTCTAAATAATATTCAATAAAAATAATCTAAAAATACCTGTTTACATCCACTGTTTTTGCACATGGTGCCAATCGGTATGTTTGAACTGTTATTTTCATTTCCATTTGTATTGTTCATATTCACAGATGACATTTGCTGTATAAGAGTAGAAGATATTGTCGGTTTGATAGTTTTCAATGGTAAATTAGCTGGTGGTCTAACTAATGAAACAATTTTCGGAGCGTGATATTCAATGATATCGTCTTTGGTATTTTTATCTGGAACATATTTTTCAGGCTCTTTTGGTTTTACATTGGTATGGCAACCCTTTGTACAACCCTAAAAATATTCAAATAAATAAGTAAAAATAATAAAAGAAATAATATGATTATAACTTACTTTGATATTGAGAAATTCAGTGAAATCGGTACATTTCTTTTGACAGCATGACCAACCCTTGTAGGCATCATGAAAAAAAGGTTCCCCCGGATGAAACACACAGGAACCTATTTGTTCAAAAAGAACCAAAGTAATAAATTATCAATCAAATTACATGTGATATTTAAAATTAAAATATTTCATAATTGAAATAAATTTTTTTACAAATTAATCATGTCATTTTTTTTTTTTTAATTTAATTTGTATTTTATTAGAAATAATTACAGAAATGAAATAACAATAAAAAAAAAAAAAAAAAATGTGTGAAACAAAACTAAAAAAATGAAGAAAGAAAAATTACACAATGAACTACATAATAATTTTAAATATGAAAGCCAGTAGTATGAATGAATTGGATAAGAGAATGGATGATTGTAATGCACCATATGTCATTTAATTTAAAGTATTTCAATAAGGAGATACTATTAATAAATAAAATAATACAATAATATTAATAAATATTAATTTCTATCCGACTGTGAATGAAAAACATTTTTGTTAGTAGTGTACTACAACCTAACAGTATATTTGGTAAATTGTATATTAAAACTCACCATTAATGCTCCAGTACTTTTAAATTAAATTAAATTTTAAAATTAATCAAATATTATACTATGCTACATTACATACATTTCTTATTAACTTATTGGTCAATAGATCTATTATAGATTAAAAACCTCATTTAAAATAATTTAAATTAGTCCTATGATTAAAATTTTATTTTTTTAAACATGATCTTTATAATATATCACGAAGTAATAAATCAGGTTTCTTAATAATGAAGCAAATATCCATCTTCCCATGACTCTCTTGGTATAGGTATGGTATAGGTTTTACTAGCACAGCTAATAAAATAATGAATGATTCTTGTCGATGCCATTTTAAAGCTATTGTATGCAAATAAAAATTAAAAACTACATTGAATAATTAACAGAAAAATACCTTAACAACTACAACAGTAAATTATTTTAATGTGCAACATACATTATAAGATACAAAACCAAAAAACAAAAAAAAAATTATTCATTAACTATCCAATGATTACTTTATAAAAATATATAACATAATACAATACTTTTATTAAATACATAATATTTAGTTTATTCACTTCTATATTTATATTTATTTGAGTAAATTAATGCTTATAGCGGAAAAATTATATTAATTTATAATAACGGCCAATTAAACTATTAGTTAAGATTAAAAATATCAACTTAACAGCATAACATAATTAAAATACCTTCAGGATTATTTTTTTTATCGAATTTTGCAGCACATCCGCGATTATAGCACAAAACTAAATTATCATCATTGGCCATTGTTATAAGTAATTATATAAACTTGAGTTTAAGAAGGTGAAATAAATGTAAATAAATTATACAATACACTATAAAAAAAATATACAACTATGGTGTTGACAAGAAAAGTTTTATTACGGCGAACTGATGAAGCATGAAAAACAACAAAGCAAATGCAAAAACGTGAAAAACATGAATTCCGAATAGTGATTAATAATCACTGATAGGTGATCATCGTCCATTCCACAGATCACCATGGCAGCGCCATGATAAGTTTATATGAAACCACCTATAGCCGTGTATGAAACTGAAAAACAGTGTTGCCAAAAATTAAATCTTAAAATCAAAAAGTTAATCAAGATTATTTTTCTTTTATAACATTCCATCGTAGACGGTAGACCTTATACTGTATAAGGTCTATGCATTCCATAGTCTTTACTCCATAGTCCTACCACGATTAAAGATTATCTCTCCATACGGCATACACAAAATATACTAAATACATGATCCATATTTTATAAGGTAACCTAATAATAAAAAATAAAATATAATGTAACTATAAAAAAACGGGCGAGCCTCGCTTTGCTGTACATTTGGTGGTGGAGTGTACCTCGATTATAGGATAGGTCATTATTACAATGGATTTGTTAAATTTGAATGCAATGATAGATATCATTGTATACGAATAACGATTCTGAACGGAGTTAATATGTTTGTCTAAAATG
>JAIPRK010001559.1:0-56675 GCA_025469195.1 Chaitophorus viminalis
ATAAGTCAAAATATGTCAAAATACTTTAAAAACTTAACCATGTATAGAGAACACCAATATAAAGATTTGGTGAAAATTTCAAGTTGTTGCGGTTTTTCGTTTTTGAGTTAGAGCATTTAAAAAAAAAAACGATATGATTTCTCAGTCTAGAATTTTATATATTTTCAAGTATTTTGTATTAGTCAATTTTTTTTTATCACCGATTATAAAAAAAAATGTAAAATAATCGAATTTTTTAAATGCTTATAAGTGGCTTAAAAATCAATATAATATTTTGAAAAAAATATGACCTAAAGGAAATGTCTATCTTAACAACTGGTGAAAATTTCAAATTTCTGCGACTTATACTTTTTGAATTATAACAAATTTTTAAAATTGTTTGACCATAAATCGCTATTTTATGCAATTTGGTAAAAATTTAAATTTCAAACGATCATAAAATTTTTTTCTTTTGGTCCGGTAGAAATTTTTTTATATATTTTTGAAGATTAGCTTATGGACAAACTAGTGTCAACATTTTGAACCTTAAGTATAAACAGAAAAAATTTTATGAATTTTTATCTACAAAATAATTTGCAAATTATCGTGATTTTGACACATTTTATACAAATTTGAGCTTTATGAGCTTATAAAAAAAATTTGAGAGAAATAATCACCGATATTTTATAGTGAAAATATGTTAAGCTTATTATAAACCTTGTATTAAATTTTCAAGAGTTTTCGGCCAGCCAATTAAATTTTATAAATGTTTAAAAAAAAATTTTTACAAAAATTGAAAATTTAAATTGTCTATAAGTAAGTCAAAATATGTCAAAATACTTTGAAAACTTAACCATGTATAGAGAACTCTAATATAAATATTTGATGAAAATTTCAAGTAGTTGCGGTTTTTCGTTTTTGAGTTAGAGCATTTTAAAAAAATGTAGTTTGTAAAAACGTGATTTTGCGTAAAATTTCCAGTTTTTTTCGTAATTTTTTTAACGTTTTTTTCAATTTTTGCAAAAAGTATTTAAAAATTTGCATTTTTGACGTGCCCAAGTACCATCTATATTCACTTTCCTTTCAGAAAAGTTGCTGTATAAGCAAATCGAAGCATTTTTACTGCAAAAAAGTTGTCGTCAGACACAAAAAAAAAAAAAAACACACATTATTGTAAAATCAATAGATTCCATCACTCCGTTCAGAATCTAAAAACAAAAAAAAAAATTTAAGTACCGCTGTGGAAATATGAATGACTAAGTAATAATGTATTATTAAATCGCGCGAATAACAAGAAAATCTCTGTAAGTATACGTGGTCAATGCATTTATAAATATCGATAAACGGAAATATGTTTTTATCGCTGTACATTACTCAGACTATAGTGTTGTATATAGGGTTTTATCACACACAATACAAATGACCTCTGACCACACTGAGAATTTGTATGGGCCTTTATTCCATTCCATGTCGCAGTGACGCACAATTAAAAGTTTTAAGGACCAGTGGTTTTTGTGGGAGAAAAAAATACAAACGTATGGTCAGACAAGACTCGAAAACCCCTCACGGCCCGCGGTTTTTATGTATGTACGCGAATAGCTCACCGAGAGAACGCCTCTTTCGCGTGCCTGCGGTTAATGCGCAATTCCTAGGACCGATCGTCTGATATTATTCCCTATGTAACATAACCTAATAGTTAAACTTTTTTATTCTACAGTAATTTTTCGCAAAATAACCGTCGAAGACAATATAATATATTTTTAATAGTAAGTATTATTGTTTTGTTATTGTAATTTTTCGGTTCTCGCACGTTCAAACCAAATCCGTTTGAATATATTAAAAACAATAACATGTATACAGAATGATTTGTTATAGGCAAGTTCACCCCCTATTTTGGTCGTAAAAATGCCAAAATTTGTTTTTCTTTTTTTTTAATCTTCAAGTTACTACTTGTTGTCCGCTATTTTTTTTTATTTTTTTATACCCACATAAGTATGGTCTGTGGTGATATAAACCTTTGTTTTTCAAATAGAACCCTTTAAATGATACCCAAATGATACCCTTTTTTCACTGCAGTAAACTATTGGGATTATTTTTCTGTGAATTTGATGTACTAAAACCAAAACTCGAACGAGTGAATTTTGAATTATTTTAATTTATTTATTAAGGAAATATTCCTATAATACGTTACATTGCAGTGATGTAATTTGTCTGTGCTCTTTGCTACTGATTTGAGATTGTGAATTTAATATATTATGCACTAATTGTATGATGATTATAATTAACATTTATCTATATTAATAATAATTATGTAATACATTATAATGTCATACGTACCTATATGACAAATCAGATAATGCGACAGTTATCTGCTACCTGCAAAAACCGACCTTTGACCGGTATTTATAAATATTACTTTTATATACGTAGTACACTCGTATGTACTTATCAAGTTTCACGTTAATCTACATAATATTTAAACTACATAAGTAAAGCTAATAATCAGTATCTATTAATTTAGCACCTTCACCTACAGTTTTAAATTTGAATAATTCCGAAAGTACTTGTCCAAAATTTGACTACGTTACATCAAAAGTTACAAAAAGTCAACTGAATATTATTTCGTATAGAAAATGTGGGATTCCCATTTGAAAAAAAAAAGTTTGTATATAAAATAAAAATTCAAATTTAAACATTTTTACGGTGTGTGGGCTGCTTAAGAAATCACCGTGTATATGAAATAATTTCAAATTTGTAAAAAAAAAATATGGACTCATATAGGCATTATATAAATTTAAAATGTTATTAAGGCATGCTTCGATTTGTGGTCAGGTTATTCGTGATTGTTATTAAAATAACAATTGTTTGTAATCAATTACGATGATGTATTAATAACGAGAAGAAATAAATTATAAACACCAGTACAAGGTGAGATTTACATTAACGGAATACAGTACGGTGTATGCATAATGCATAATATATATTACATAGATATTATATATTATATATTATTATTATACATATATATTATATTGCCGTCTATGGAGATAATCCCAGATTTTAATGTTGATAATTATTTTAGATAATTTATTATCGGGTATATTAAATTACGAATTATACAGTTTGAGGTTTATATTTATATTTTGACGTTTTAAATTTATTAATTACAGAATGTGCATTAAAAATTCGTCGAACGATGGGATTATAAAATTAAACGAAAACCAATCAATGTATAAAACATTGTAATAAAAAGTTGTTGGGAATTACTTTATGAAGATCAATTAGGAAATCTTAAAGATCATATAATTTGTTATAAAAATGTGCGAATTATTGTTATCGAAGAAGTTATGCTTATTATTGATTTTACCTCACGAGTTTACGAAAAATATTAAAACTCTATTGTAATACAAAATTAATTAAACTTAACCTCAGCTTAACATAAAAAAAAAATGCATTAAACTTTTTTTTTTCACTTTAAACGTAATCATCAAATAAATAAATAACCACCATATTGTATAAAGTAATAGGATTTTGTTTTGAAATATATCACATTAAAACAACAAAAAAATTAAAGAATATAAATAATTAAATGTAAATTGTACAATGTATAAGTGAACACGGAAACCAATTATTTTTGTAATACGCATTAGAGCTATCAGCTAAGTCATACGGAATACGCATTAAGACCGTAATTTAGTTTGGACGGAGAAGAATCTATATATTGCCTATACCTATCTATTGATAGCATTCTGCGGTTTGAAATAAAATGACCAAGTTTTATAGTAGGTCCGGAGATATCTATACCAATAACGCTTTAACTTTACACAGGGATTTCCTCGTACGGATTCTACGGACATTCTGCAAACAAAGGGATTTTTGTGGCTAGTGAGACGGATATGGAATCTTAAATTTTAGACATTTCTTACAAATATGATGTTTTTACTTTTTTCCACGTTCTGCGAAATAAAAGATTTGAGATCACATATAAATTACAAATAGCACCAAGTAAAATGTAAAAACGATTTAGTTTACTATAGTTCTTGGTAACTTTTTTTTTTAAAAAAAAAGCTCCTAGAAAAATTGTAATACGTCTTCCTACGTTAATAAGATCTACATTTGCATTATGCAAGTTTTCTAATATACTTGCAGTAGTACAATAATTATATGAAACTTCAAGAAATCACTTTATACCTAAATCAGATATTGACGTGTGTTGCATGGGTGTGCTGCAAATGTATAAACTAGAGCACCTCATCTATTCTGCTCAGTACTCAAAGTTTCCTTAAATTTATGTATTTTGAAACAATCATATGGTTTTGAAGAATTAATAACCTATTTTAGATGTGGAGATTTTGTTAAAAAACACGCTTACATTAATATTCACGTTCTTCGCATGATATTTATCGAAATCTTTAATCTCAAAATAATAATATCTTGTGAGAGTGCTTGAAAAGCTCAGTACTCACCATATTATTAACTTCATATAATAAATAATAATTGTAATATTATCAATAGCTAGGTAAACGAAACGTTTAATAAAACAGTCGATCATGCGAGTTGTATGAAATCATTGAGTACTCGGATAAAGTTTACTTTTGGCTAATGAATAAAAAACCAGTCATTATAGTATTTATTATAATAACTTATTTCTGATAGTGTAAAGCTTGAATGCTTATTTCTTAAAAGTTCAATAGAAATCAAATTATTTCGTAGATCTTTAAACAAGTGATCCACTATTTTTTTTTTTTGTTTATTTATATTCAATTATGGATTGATATTTCAAAGAAGAAATACCATTTTAGAAATTATACATCCCTATGACTTTGTTTATTTTAATATTGTCAGACATTAATTTTAGTCGTGCGTTTATATTTTCTATTAAATAATGCAACTAATCTTGTACAGTTTATTTTATAGTAAATAATATTTAACAATGTGGCTTAGTGTTCATTGGCGAAAGGAGAGAAATGTCAAAGCTTAATATTTTTGGAAAATCGAAATATTGACTTTATTTTCAAAATAACAACATTAACTATTCATTCAATCAAAAACAGCCAATCTTTATGCAAAGTTAGTCATACTTATATTCAGATACGTTGGCCCTATTATCAGCATAAGTAATCGAAAAAAAATTACATTGTTCAAAGAATCTCAATTTCATAAAAATGTTCCATCTTGCATCAATCATTCAATGCTTTTTTATTGAAATTTCTGTACATGAACTTAGAGTAATCTCAGGCGTTATCTAGTAGATTAAAACATAAACTATACATAAATTTTAGCAATAATAAGTCTTCAGGCCTTTAATTCCTATGTACGTATGAAACAAAATTAAAATATAATATTCATGTCCTATGTAGGTGTATTCAAAAATGAAAAATAAGCATTGTTTTTACTATCCATTAAATGTTCATAGGTTTGATATTTTTCTAACGCTGGTTTCATAGTTAAACATATCTAAAATATTATTAATTATTATAAACAATTTACATTGGGTATCTTTCTGTCAAATTTTAATAATAAACACTCTTGCGTTGTCGTTTATAGTATTTCACGCCTTTTACACATGATGGCGTTTATCTGATAGTGTAGATGCGATGGATTTATTTTATCGAGTACGCGTTGACTATTTGCTCTTTGAGAATCAATTTAAAAGCTCACTTATCTATCGTATTCTTTTCTAGATCATTTAATGCGTCTTAATTGAATTCCGCCTGATTTCCAACTTAAGAGTTACGCTGGATTTTCCGTTTAATCTCTGTCGGTCAGATATAACATGTATGGTCAACAACCTTTGTTCAATAGTCCTCCAAAGTTTTTCGAGGGAGATATCGTTTTCAAAATAACATAAAAACCATATATCCGTACAATGTACATATTATATACTCGTAGTACACAATATACATAATCTAAACACTATCAACAATCATCTTAGTTAAACATTAAGGGTAAATAACCTGTAAAAATGTAAGTACAGTGTAATATTATTATTTATAAATTATACATCATTCATGAAACATAATGAGTAACAAGGTAAATGCCATGTGTTGGATCATAGATATTGGTTCATTTGATTTATTTCAAATAATTACATAGAATATAATACCAACATTAATTCTTCACTGATTTATTTAAACATGTTTGTATGATATCAACGTTGAACATAAAAATTTAAAAACTCGTGCAGTAACCAACTACCTATTATTTATAAATATCATAGAACTGAAATGTTTCGAAAAAAAAATTACAATATTGTAGGAAGTTAGTAAAAGTGTATCGCAGTGCATTTCGATTTTTGTATATAATAAATTATTAAAAATCGATAAATAAGTATAGCTATTCGTAACTATTATTAATAAATTATAAAATTTATAAACTCTTATTTTATTTATAATTTCTTGAATGTTTCCACTTTAATTCATCAAGCATTCAAAATATCAAATCAATTTATTATGTATACAAATTAATAAGGTGATCAGTAAACAACTAAAATTAATACTGTAGAATATTGTATTAATTTGTTTGGAGTACAAGTATTTAAACTGTCCATCATAAATGAACATTTTATACATAGTAGTAATAATAATGTGTGGAAAGGAAAAAAATCATCAATTCGATTATTATATTCGTTCATTGACGTAGAAACTTAAAACTCTGTTAATAACATGATGAATGTGTTGTGACGGGTGTAAACAGTTTATAATTCGATTTTGAAGTTTCATTAATAATACAATAGATAGTCGACATTTAATTTTAAACAAATCGTTTTATGTTCTGAGTAGAACGATGAATCTATTAGTTGTACAATTAACGAAATGTTGTTTTTCCTCCATATTCCTAAATTGGATATTGGAAACGCGTCGCCTATGATAGTTTTAGAAAATTTCAATAAACAATAATATCCAATGGTATATTTTTACATATTTATAATGACCATTCCTCGTATGTACAAACAGAAAATAAATTATAATTATACCTATATCTTAACGAAATATGGCATAATAATTTTCCATTTGATTACCCGAAATCGAAAGAAATTTCGAACAGATACAACTATACTATAATAGTGTTATGCAACATAACTATATAATATACTGTATAATAATTAAATAACAACGTTGCGACGCGACGACGCAACGAGATCGCGTGTTGGTCTACGTTCTTGAAGGTTCGTTTTTGTATACGTTCATCTCGAGTTCAATGCGAGAAAGCGAAAAGTTCGCTGTCGAATCCGTTGGGAATAGAGACGACCGAAACGGGTCGAGACGTATCTTGGGAGGAGGGAAAAAAGAAAACAGATAAATATGTATATTAAATTATGGAAGACGAAAATTCTGACAGGACCGCTGCCCGATACGATACCACGGATTTCGACATGTACGTCATGATATGTGGCGGCCGTGGTGGCGTGTGAAACAGACAAGGGTCGTTGCAGCAGTAATAGGCAAGACCACGTGGGACTGCGAACGGATCGTGATAATCAGTGTCGGATTTAAAACAGGTGCCATCCTTGGCCGTTTTAAATATGCCACTCCTATCCCCCAAGAAAAACCAAATGTAATATGTATTACTATAATAAATGTATTTCATTATAAACAAATTAGGTCATTAGTGATTATAAATTATAATATAAACAATAAGACATTTTTAATATTATATGTTATCTACGATGCAGGCTATAGAGTTAACCAATGTATCAAATTCATGGATTTATTACTGTTTTTTTTTTTTTTTAAATAAAAAATAAACATTAAACATTTTATAATATTAATTCACGCAGTTACATAAATACATAACATTTGTATAGGATTTTTTTTTTTTGATTTCTAACAAAATTTGTCGCCCTAGCCCTAACCTAGGCGTAAATTCGACCCTGGCCATAATTATGACGAACAGGCGTCCACGTGTTGTGGGTCTGCTGTTCGAATTGCAGTCGTTTACGTGCAGCAGTGCAGGTAAATGCGAAATTTGGTCCAGTGGTTCGTGGAGGTGCAATCGAAATCCGGAGGTTTCACTTAAGATGTATTATAAATTATAATATAAATATGATGTCGTTTAGGGCAAGAAATTTTTTGAGCTAAAATTTTGAAATACCCCAGCCATTAGCGATCACGTGCTGAACGAAGTCAAGGATATATAGGTATATATA
Source organism: Chaitophorus viminalis (assembly GCA_025469195.1). Taxonomy (NCBI): domain Eukaryota; kingdom Metazoa; phylum Arthropoda; class Insecta; order Hemiptera; family Aphididae; genus Chaitophorus; species Chaitophorus viminalis. The sequence goes on from JAIPRK010001559.1 coordinate 8,129, forward strand.
ACTCATAATAATAGTGTAGGTCATTTTGATCATAGAACATTTCCTGGGACATCTATTTGGTTCCATATCGGGAATGATAATAATTTTTAATTAATTAATTTGTCAAAAATGTTCTATTTCATTGGGACACAGATATAATATATGTATAAATTATTGCTCAAAGAAGTGACCGATATACCCCTACCGATTTTCAAAAAATACATCTACCAGTGACTACTTTATTAATACGATGCATAAAAACTCAAATTTTGTTTCATTTTGTCGTTTATTATGTTGTCTAATAATTATAATTTTCAAAAAATGTTTTTTATTTATTTATATTTCTCCTTGTTTTGTATTGTGTGTAATTTAAAATAAGAAAAAAAAACATGTTGTAAAAAGGATAACTCCTGAGCGGAGCCATATGAGTCTAACTCAGTGAGGCTCGGTAATTTTTTTTGATATTAAATTAAATAAAAATAAGTAAAAATAAAATATCAAATCAATAGTATAATGACGGGTTCCATAATACTACTTGCTATGTCTGGCTACCTAAATACATTTGGTATTTTGCTCTAACATTATTGTGCTCAGGGATGGACTGGGTCAATATTTGAGGCCGGGAATTTTTTTTAAATATATAAAAATATTAAGAAAAAATGGAAATGTTTAGGCAAAACTACATTTTGACAAAATACATTTTTTTTAATATTCTTACTCAAAAATTAAAACCATATATATTTAAAATGTTCACCAAAAGTTTATATTACCGTTTTATATTACCTATAAGTGGATATATTCGATTTTTCAGTTTTGAAAGTACTGCATCATCTAAATGGATTTTTGCTGCAATATCTCTTTCAACAGCAATAGTTAAAAAATCAATTAGATCATCATTTCCCATTGTTAAGCAAAGATAGGTTTTTTTTAAGGGAAAGAAAAAAAGTTCATTGGAAGTAGTAGAGTAACGGACAAAGTTCGGAAAATATTTATAATTTTAAAAGTTTCAGTAAAAGCACTAGGAAGTAGACTTAAAATTTTAGAATTAGAAAATAGGTCATGAATTCCATTATCTCGTTCTATATTAAGATTAGTTATTAAGTTCTCCGTTGATGAGAATTCAGATGGATGTATTAAATTATTAGTTTTAAAATTACTATAATGATTAAAAAAAGACTATAAATAGCAACTTTTGAAATAAAAACAATTAAGATTGGAAGATAAGAAAATATTACAAGTAAAAATAATAATTATCTAGTATGCAGTATTCTTCAAAATTATTAAAATATGTTTGATCTTTCACAAATAATGCCTAAGGCGAAATTGCAAAGACCCAGCCCCTTTCAGTTGCTTTTCTCACCAGGTAGGGGAAAATGCCCACTTTGCCTATCCCCCTCCCCTCAAACGACGCCATTACGATATATTCAAATATTATCAATATGATCGTCAAGAAATTTCTATGAATCGTAGGTACCTACTTAAAAGTTTGCATTTAGACACCATACTCGTATATTGATTAGAACTGCTGAACCATTTTTGTAAATCTATTTTTTTTGGTTATAAATAATTATGGTAACGAAAAGCAATCATGTAGTATAAGAAATATATATTAGAGCGTATCCAAAGTATCCGAGCTTGGAGAGAGAGGACGGGAGGAGCCATCGATACGGACATGGGAGACTTGCATTTAGCTAGCCCGTGCATTTCGGATACTAAAGGCTGGATGAAACACACTTACATATATATTTTAATCATAATTAACTATTAGACCTCATTACTTGTTAAGTACATTTTTCCTGTGCATATTCGTATGTAACTTTAAATAATAAAAAACAGGTATACATATAATGTGTATTGTATACAGCCAAACCACCAAACCATCTCATTCGCATAATAATCCGTGTGTACGGTTTTATGATTTCATAGTAGTGCAGAGTCACCCATGGTTTAAAATATTCGGAATATTAAAATAATGAGTAGTATAGTATAATATGTTTAGATATTATTTTGTGTGCGCCGCGACCACAAATAATTCCGTAGACACGTACATAAATATTTTATACCATCATGCGTTGTGCACGCGAGTATTCAAAATAAGATCTAATGGACTGCAGCATTCGTGTGTATACTTAATAAAGAGATTTTATATACACATACACCCAAGTATGAATTAATATTCATATATTATACACGCGTGTGTATATGTGTACTCTATAGTTGTGCTGGGATAATGTGCCTTTAACCGATGACAATAATAGGGTAGAATAGGGGTAGTCAAGCGAGGAGGTGCAGGTAACGGGAAGGACAGTAGTCCTGTTGCCCGATAATTATTATTGCACAAGCACACACACACGTACGTTTGTATAATATGTGCACTCCATATATACGTATATATAAATATATAGGTACTCAATACATAGCAGTGATATAACGGTGGGTCGAAAAGAGATAAAGAGCAAAACTTTGCAGTGTGTGCGCGTGTGCATGTGTTTAAAAGTGTGCATGTGTGATAATGATTGTGTGTGAGTGTGTGTGCACCGCTCTTTGACGGATTAATGGAATCCACGAGAGCTGACGTATATCATTTCGTAAAAGCCGCCATCGTTAGGCCAGTACGTTTACTATATACATATGTGTGTGTGTGTGTGGGTATAGTTATGTGTGTGTGTGAGTGTGTGTGTGTGTGTGTGTGTGTGTGTGTGTGTGTGTGTGTGTGTGTGTGTGTGTGGTATATCATAATTCATATTTGGACATTGAGAAGTGGCCACTTGGTGGCGTAGTAAAAATTTATTTTCGAAAATTTAATAATTCCGATGAGAGTGGATCGTGCCTGTTCTGGTGCAGTTGTAGTGGCGACCGCGACAGCAGCCAACGGCGGTGGTGGAGGCGTCGGTATGCGAAAAGGATAATAACCTTGACGTTTGCCTGTAATTAATAAATCTTTTTCCTCCACAAATGCCCTCATTTTTACAGCATACCTTTTCCGATCCTATATTACATGGAATCTGTATATGATGACTGGGGACTTTTGTATGGTTGTACAACTATTATTGAAAATAAAAACTTTAGGTCATTTTATTATGAATTATATGTCCAATATGCTCGAGATATTATATACGTAGCATTTAATTAAAATGCCATTATTTGATCCCACGAGCCATGTTTAAGGCCAATGACCCTGCAATGGTTATACCCAACATGTTCTATTATTGTTATAATTATAACTATTACAATTATTTTGTAGACAAATATCTTTGAAAACCATTTTGTTGTCTGAATCTTCTCATTGTCATTGTTTAATAGATGATTAAAATACAACTCTCTATGAGCTATTTATGTATGTGAAGAAAATACTTTGAAACAATCAATTATTGAATATCAAAAAAATAACTATAAAAATAATTATATTTAAAGAAATTTTCACTCAATATGTTTACTAAGGACACATTTTCAAAACTGTCGGTATGTTCTATTATAAAGCTACTGGCAATATCAGAAAGTTGAGTATAGCTTTTCTTATACCAGACTTAAGGTGGTAGGTGGTGTTGACCTCGCTATTGACAATTCATCTAGTATAAATCATGCGTAGCTAAACCTCTTTTGTTTTTTTAAAATTTGACATAGTTGTTTCGATTATAGCTATTAGTAAACATTAAATATTACTTTTACTAGTTATTAGTTATTATTTAACTAATTATGTAAACTTTAATTTAAACAACAAATGATTTATACTATGGTATATACTACTTATATATAACTTTTTAAGTACCTTAGTCCTTAGTACCTTTTTCGATACTTTAGTTACAAGTTTAGACTATTTAGACTTTAGAGTTCTTATAATGCACATACAGTATGTTAATTAATTGGAAAGTCAGTAGTTATTGCTCCTAATATAATGCAAGTATTGAAGTTTTGTTTTTTTTAACATAATATGTGACTTATAGCCCATTTTTTACCACAGTTAAAAAAATCCAAAATTCAAAATCGACAAAAATTTTTTTTTGATTTTTCAAAAAAAAAACTTTTGAAAAATTTCCGAAATAGCCACATTGTAAAATTACTTATAAGTTACTCTAAGAAAAAAAAATTTGAAATTTGTTGATTTTTAAATGAATGAGAGCATTTTATATTTTTAAAAAACACAGCAAATTGTAAAATCCTACGGTTTTTTGACTTTTTTAGTAATTATATTAATTACTGTTAAACATCTTCAATTTCAACAGCTATTTATGTCCGTATTAATTTAAATTCCATTTTAACATTTTAAATTTTATTTATGGATAATGCAAGTGCCTAGATTTTTTTTTTAACTTCATTTAACATTAGTTTTAATTTCATTTTCATTTTTTCGTCAAATAAGTATTAAAATTAAATTCACAATATCCGATAACGTAGAAATGGTATTTATTTATTTTGAAAATAATAAAAGCCAAAGAGCCAAAGAGTAAAATCTATACGCATCTGCATTATCCATGAATAAAATTTTAAAATTATGATATCTAGATTAATGAAAAATAGTAATGACACCGCAGTGACTTCAACAAAGTACAATAAATTAATATTGTTATTGGTATCATTATTTAGGTAGGTAATTTTAAATATTTTAATGACAATTATAATTTAAATATCACACATTTTAACGTTTTCTCAGATAATTCAAGGTTTAATTTAAACTGAAATGAAGTTAAAGTGTAATTAAAATTAATATGAACATAAAAAGCTGCTTAAATTGACGATATTTAACAATAACGATTACGAAAAAAATCAAAAAACCGTACGATTTTACAATTTGCTGTGTTTTTTTGGAAATATAAAATGCTCTCATTCATTCAAAATTCAACCGATTTCAATTTTTTTTTTTCTTAGTAACTTATAAGTAGTTCTACAATGTGGCTATTTCGGAAATTTTTCAAAAGTTTTTTTTTTGAAAAATCAAAAAAAATTTTTTATCGATTTTGAATTTTGGGTTTTTTTAACCATGGTAAAAAATGGGCTGTAAGTCACATATTATGTTAAAAAAATAAAACTTCAATATCTGCATTATATTAGGAGTAATAACTACTGACTTTCCAATTAATTACATACTGTATATAGTTTTTAAAATAAAAGTATTTCTTCAATGTCTATATATGTATATATATGTCAAATAAGGATTATTAACATTATACTTGGAAAGTAACAGATCATATTGAGTATTTAGAAATGTTTTAAAGAATATGGTACTCGTATTATAACGTATATTATTTTACATTGAGTGTTACGTGAACGTTTTAAGTTTCTTTAAAAACTTCCTAGCTCTTCAAGAATAAGTATAAAGAATATGGTGTGAGAGTTGTTAAAACTTTTAACGCAATAATATTCTAAGTTTGACGATTTGCCATAGAAGAGATATGTCTAAAAACACAATTCTATAGACGCAATGAGTATATGTGTGATTATATTAAAATATAGATAGAAAATACGACACTATTTCAAATACTTTTTAATATTCTAAGATTGTCAATTCTCAAAAAAAATATGTGTCTTAACACACAGGTGTTTGACGTTTTGATTATTTGAAATTATACATACTTATTCAAATATTGAAATACCACGATAAACTTAGAAATACTTTCTTGGATAGCTTTATGCTAATCATGTCAGTACACTATTACTATACTTGATGTATTATTTAACGATCTACTTTTTGATTATATCAAAACATGAAAATTATACATTTTTTACAAAAAAATTAAACATAATTCATACGTATGTACATTAAATTGAATTATTGTGAGTCAATGTGTAGTAGCCCAACCTTTCTGTCGATCTACCTGAACATTTTTTTCTTCCTGAGAAATCAAAAATGACGAAATTGAAGTACAAAAATGGCATTGGTCATATACATTAAAAACAAGGAATACAATAATAGTGTGTTATAAACTTGCAAATATTGGTATACAGTACACCGTGTATGTACTTGTTGTTTCTTATTTAAATACAAATTTACATATTATTATAACACTGTACCCATAAAAGACAGTTGAATTAGGTGCTAAATTCATCAAAAATGTTTTTATCGTCTCCTGCAAGATGTTGACTTTTCTTAACAGGTTAGTCGTTCTGAACTAATTTAATGGTAGTTTAGGTAATTATTTATATTTGTGAAAAATTCAAAAACGATAATTTTTTTTAATATTTATGACTCAACTTGAAAAACTAATAACTGTCTGGCCAAAAACTGCGTAGAGGATAATATTAAAATTATTTCGCATGAGATATGTGCATAAAAAACCTTCAATTGGTAACAATAATTAACTTTTAATACTGCATTGGTATAACATTAACTACTTATGATTTTACTACAGAAACATAAATTGATGGTAGTGTTATGTAACTATAGTTATAATAATAAAACGTTAAGCGTGTTATCATGGATAGAATTAATAATAAATAATACCTTATTCGAATAACTTATAATACCTATATTAATACTTGAGTAACATATTATTTTAATTTAGAAATATTTGTAAATAACAAGAATACATCAGTGTTCGACGTAGTTTTCGATATATATATTTTGTCTACCTATATATTATAATACGTCGAAAAAAACTGTTGTAGAATTACTGCGAACAATAATACTAATACATACATAATATGAGGTATGGCGGTATGTAAGGTTAGAAAGTAAATCATTTTGTACCGGACCTTTTGGCTTTAGGAACCCTCTAAGACATGTTCAAAGTTCAGACTTCATGTTATATTATAATAGTATGAATATTATGGTGTGAGATATTCGGGATGAAAAAAGGTTGGAGGAAAAACTTTCCGGCAAACAAGTCGGAAAGAAAGTCTTTTTTTTACTCGACCACAAATCTGCAGGCGTTTAAATGCAAATCTACTATACGACCGGTGGCGGCGACGACGGTAAACGGTCGAGTGGAGAGGAGCAGCGATGAACTGTTCAAAATACGTATTATAATATAATGATTATGAACCAGATGAAAATTTTCCTGTGCGCATGCATATATATATATATACAAATATATATATATATTGTGTGTGTGTACATGTACCACGGTCCAATTGTAAATCAGTTCACGAATTTCGAGGTTTAGCCCTGGCAATCCAGTTGAAGGGGGAGTTGACACAATATTTGAATGTTGCTATCAGCCACCCGGCCGGGGATAAAAGAATAAAAAGATAGGGGGTGGGGGTAGAAAACGTGCTCGGATCTTGATAAAAAGTTGGCACCGGTTTTCTTCGTGGCTGTCACGTTTACACAACACGCATTGCCTATATATACACAACTAGAGATATTTTTTCACCTCATTCTATCCCGTCGTTCTGCACTACACACACACCTACACTAACACACACATACACACACAAACCGGAGAAGGATAAAAAATAAAATAAAATGCCCGGATTATTTATTTTTTTTATTTTATTCCGTCCCTTTTCGTACCTTTTGGCAGCACAGGGAGAGGATCATATTAAACCATTTTCACACGCACACACACACCCTGGGAAATCGCACCTCCGCTTTAAATTGATCACTTAGTTTTTTATTTTCCGCCTTCTGCAGGCTCGTTTTTTCCATTCGCATTGCAAGTATAACATATAATATGTCATTGCCATGGTAACAATCTATTAGGACGAAATCACGGTATTCTACGGTATGGAATTAGCGAATCTGATGACGACGAGTGTACAACAAACAGATCTTATGTACACCGGCTTATTGCGGACTCGTAAGCCGCGCGATAACTGAGAAAAATGCATCGCCCAGCGAAGAGCCATACATGCGGTTGTATTGTGTAGTTATTATTAATTTGTAATCTAGAAATATAATAGGTAACATAAGGGCCGAATGCTATAATTTCTTAATTCTTCAAATATCAAATATGTTAATGTATTAATATTATATACATTTATTGTACGCAATAATAATATTTTCAACATAATATTTTTACTATTATAATTATTCATTAATTTCTTGAAAAAAAAACTCTTATAGATAAGTATTAATTGGTTTTTGGTGGTATACGTGAAAACGTTGATCATCGAATAACGTGTTTGATAAAGACTTTAGTTCTTATTTGTATGTTATGTCTTATATGATGGTTTTGAGATGCGATGACTAAAAAGAACAATCTGTAATCAATATAAATATATACGTTAGTTCTACAAATGTGAAATATTAATTCTTACACGAATATAAAAGTGAGATGTGTAAGTGGAACAATGTAGGAACTAACATTTATATATTTTTTACCTGCTTGGTTTCGTTTAGAAATTTACATTCTCCTAATACAATAGTGTACGAATTACATATGGAATTGAAAACGTAAAGGGTAGGCATAATGCACATCCTTCCCACAGGCATCATAAACTAGCTAATTGTTACAAAAAATAACACGTATCTGTACACATAAGTATAACATGGATTATCAAATATTTTGTTAAAATATTACAGAATAAAAAATCATTTAAATTGCATTTAAATTAATGTTAATACTTCATCAATAAAGGCATTTTAGACTTTAGTACATATATTATATACATATATAAACACCTATACATATGCAGACATATTTCTCGAGGTGAGGGATAAAATCGTTTATCAAAATAATGTTTAAATTAATATCATGTATCGTATTTCCAGGTTTGTTAATTATGAATAATTATAAGAATCAGTTAGTGTCCATGTCTCAATAAATATATAAATTAAAAATATATTTGAACACAAAATAAAAATATTAAATTATTTTTAAAATTATAATACATGTTGATGTTAATAAAACTATTTATTACTTACGATAGATATATATGTATGGATTCAAATATATAATGACCACAATAGTTGTATCCATTCATATTGTAGCAGATTGAAATTTTAAAACGGCTGAAATAAAGTAAAACAATTTTATTTCAATTTCTTTATACTAATAAACAATGGTAACAATACTAATCCTTTTAAAAAAGAAGCGAATGAAATATTAAATTCATAAGAAATATGTTAAAAGCAAAAATAAATTATTCTTATATTTTAACATAAAAAAGTCTTTTTTTATGCTCATTTTACTAATCCTACCGCTCAGCTTTCGTAATTATGCCTTTGGTGATAACAAATATATATCTATATATATCAGTTATCTTATACATTTTTATATTATATGAAAAATTATAATAAAAACATGAAAACCTAAAACTGACAATCAAATATAATTATATCAATAATTAGTTAGGAGAATAAAAATATTAGCGGTAAATAGCATAGAATATTTAACATTATAGTATATCTATGTGATAAATGAGACTAAAAATTATAACTAATAAGTTGTTAGAAATAATAATATTAAAATTATAATAATTATTATAAAATTATAATATTGATGTTTTATAATAATAGGTAAGAAATTAAACACTATTTTACAACATTTTTTTGTTATAGTCAACTGTATTATATATTCTCATTTTATATAAACTGCACTTATCATAATTTTTATTTACTAGCCCTGAAAATAGTTTTGTTTTTATTTGAAAATTACTTTTAATTTTTATCACCTAAAACTTTGTCAATCAGTCAATCATTACTGTGGCCAGTATGGACTTATCCAATACTTATAAAAAAATGATATTTGCTAAATAATTGTTTTCATATTGTTATATATTTTGTGTATTAGAAGCGTAATTATTATAAGATTATCTACCGTGCGTGTTTTTAAATAATCAAATGTTCTCATTTTGATATTGAAATGAATCTCCGCTCTAAATTATCTATCTAGTACTGATGGTTGATGTTTGACGTTTGACTGTGAAAACATTTACTTTTCCATAGTTGTCTATTTTCATATTTATTATGAAGCACTTTTTCTTTGCATCTCGAACACTGTGTTGTTTGTATTTATTCAAGAGTTAATAATAACTATTTCATTTAATTTATTTTTCAAAAGATACATTAAATAATAATAATATGAATAAATATACAAGTGTGACAAGTGTTATTGTGATCACAATAATTGAAATGGTTCTATTATAGATAAATCATAAACGTACATAGTGTACAGGACAACGTATTTCTCGTTTTAACTCTAGTAATAATTTATAAAATAATATTAAAATGTATCATCACCCTCCTATTGTTGTATAAACTGGATAGAGGGTTTATACTTTATCTGCGATTTCGATTCGCCTTCTAAGACATTCTACTCGATTAAACATTCATTGCATTGTATGTTTACAAAAATCTGGCATTCAAATATATGGAACACGGTATTATGGATTTACTATAGTATCCTGTATAATATGTAGTTGTTATCATTTTTTTTTGAATCTTTACCCAAGTCCACTTATTGCCAATCGACACGATTTATCATATTTTTCGTTACCACGGTTTGACCGTTATTTCCCGCAGTGGTTTGACCAAACGTAATAACCTATTCCGGTCGAACGTCCTGTTGAGTCGTATCCGAATCCATGATCTTCGCTTCGTTTCACTGGAATACGAAAAATAGTGTTTATAGACCTTTTTTTTTTTTTGTTTTCAAAGAGTAATATACGAACGTGAAAATGTCGTCAGCTATAGTCTTTCCCTGCTGTCACTTACGTAGCAGTACATCAAGTTGTTTATTATTTCCATTGCATTGCACGCTTTGCTTTACTCTATGCTTATGTCATAAAGTCAGCTTTGAATAATTAATTTGTATTTACCATTTTGTTTGATTTCCTATTAGAATATATAATATTTAGTTTATTAATTTATGTGTTATCTATGAAAATATGTTTTTTATACTAAAAATTTTGTAATGAAAAACTGAAAATACTAGAAACGTTTTTTTAACGATTGGCCTGGAGGTGGGAAAAAATTGGTCTCTTTAATTGTTTGCACACCTTAAAAAAAAAAACTGAAATGGCGTCCCTGGTAATAATATAATATTAGTATTTACGTCGGCATCCCTATATGTTAAAAGTAAACTACACAGTGGTGATCTATCGCGATGATCGGTTCATGCAAGCCACTATATATATGTTGTCTCGCGTGAGCCCGCAGTCCCTTCATTTTTGCCCACACGTCGCACACGCACACTCGCAATCGCGTCATTTATATTTCTTTTCCCGGGCGTTTGTGCACCCGCGAACACTGCACCACTCGGCCGCTCGACTGCAACGTCGTCTGCGGCTTCCGGGAAATCACGGCTAAGTCCCCGGTAAGCGTATACCTACACGTAATTTATCGTGCCCGGTGCGGCGTGTCCGATGCTCGTAATCCTTTAATGAATTTTTCTTTAATAATCGTATCGCAGTGTTCCGTTTTCATTATATACATATATTATGGTTCTAGATTGTATACTCTATATTATATATATATATATATATCTACTATAAACGTGTTATTCACGTGTCCACGTTATTTATTTATTTTTTTCGCTTTATACCTCATAATATATGATACTACAATACCAATGATGCGTACTTAATGCCACTAAATGTATACGCATCCGCACATATGCACGTATAAGAAAAGTGTACACAATGCACATAGTTGTATATTATTATGACGTATACCTGCAGAAGTGCGTTTATATGTAAAAGTCAAAAGAAACAAATTTGCTGTGCGGCAGTCATTATAAATAAATGATCAACGCAAATTTATACCGTTAAAAATTTAAAACAAAATACGTACAAAATGTTACTAATATCAACGTCACATTTATATCAATTGAAAATAAATTAAAAATAAACCACTTTTGTTTTGTAGTCTTGCACTATTTTTAAATAGCCATTGTTTATCATTATTAATTGATTAAATCAATTGTGTGTGTGTCTTTAATCTTGTGAAAGTTATTCCCAAAATGTATGTTATGTTTACACGGCAAATAATGAGAACTATACTATAGGTATAATAATAGGAAATATTACAGGATTAAATGTTCCCATTATTTGCATACAACTCAACTGTAGAAATAATAACATATAGTTTAAAATTAAAATTTACTTTTACATTTAATGTAATTTACGATACTTTTCGATACTTACTAAAATTTTTCGATACTTACTCATATTGCAGCATTGACCCACGTCGATTATAGCAGGTGGTCAACCCTAGAAGGCTGGAACTCGTCGTGTTTAGTATGCCCCGAGATTTTCTTTTTTGATACAGTTTGTATACTAATAAGTGTAAATACATAAGTCACAATATATTATTACAATGTCCATTTTTTAAAGTCAACAGGTTTTTCTGGCTCCGACTAGACAAGTGTTTTTTATTTTTTCCGTTAATCTTTTTTAATATTATTTTGGCCGAGCGCCAGCGTACGACACAACTACTACAGTTATTATGCGTATAATATTATTATACTCACAAAAGAACTTTTACGATATCGTAATAATATTATCCCGAATAAACTGTAAAAATATGAAACAGAAACGATTTATACACCAGATTTTTAAAATATTTTTTTTTATTTGCCTTTGCCCAACAACATTGTATAGAAATTATGTTGGATTTAGTAATAATGTTGTTCGGTGTAAATGCTTAATGCGTGTAATATGCGATCTATATAATCGTAATATAATTGATAATTTTCATATACCTAAGATAAAAAATAAACAAATAGACAAAATTAATTTGCCCACAAAACTCTTCGCAGATATTACGGTCATTTTATACGTTCGTAAAGTTGGCCCACCCAAGTTGCGCAATCTTTTTCAAAACTTTTGCATGTAATAAATAATAGTTAGACACTTATAATAAAACCTTAAGTTCTCCATTACCAAAAGTATTCCTTTAGTCGTATTTTAATTATTTCAAAAGTGGTGTACAACAATATTTGTCCGAGTAAATATATTTGTTATATTTTAATGTCCACACCGTAACAATTGTTTAAACGATTCGACGGCATTACATATGATTGTTGTTAAGTTCAAATCGACATGCTATTTTAAAACCATTATTAGGACCGACTGATATTGCGACATTTTCTGTGGCCCGTTTATCTTTCAAATTCTGTCGTGTATATTTTTCTTTTCGAAAATTAAACTGTTGAACTTTAATCATGTGTACGAAAACGGAGTCTGATTACTTTTGTCGTCAAAACCTACACAAGAGGTGATGTTGCAAATTTGCAATCGTTTATTGCTCATGTTGTATAATGAGTGATATCATGAATTCATAAAACATTATGTGAACATTAGCACGTTAAAATACATAATTTAAATAAAACACATTTTAAACGGTAACTAAAATAGATTAATTTTACTAAAAAATTTTTTTTTTTTCTGAATCTAACCAAACTGTATGTTGTGCTTAGAACCAATATGAAATTAGGCGGGGGAGGGGGGGGGTGGCAGTAAATTTTCTTGTAGAAAATAAGGCGTATATATAGGGGAGATAGGGCCTGAACGTTGCGATAGGATATGACGTATTGTACAATAATTGCTCTATTAATTATTAAATGATGTATACTATTATGTGAAAAAATAACCGATGTCTGTCGCACGCGGCCGTGATGACTGCAGCAGCTGTTATATGTTGTGTAGGACGGCGGTCACCGTGATAACGTCGCATTACTTAGATTAGTCTGACGCGTCCTTGGCACCGTTCAGCATTTTACCACTACTCCGCTGCGTTGTCGCTCTTTGTTGTCGGATTTTTATTTTTGTTTTTTTACATTTGTAAATACGTACGACGCAGTATAGTGCAGTGAACGCGGTCCACGCGTTCTAAAACACCGCCTATTGTTCTGTGTTTCTTTCGAACATTTTCCGAACGATAAACGTACCGCTACACGTGATTTGGACACCTGTACTGGAGCAGACGTCATATTCGCCAAAATGAGTGCACCGTTACGCTGTGAGTTAAAACCAAAAAATAATTTATATTTATAATTAAAATAATTTACCAATTTACGTATATTTTATATAATGGGTATACCGTTATGGCGTTTTACATGACACCTGACATTGAACCATAATAATATAGTTCCTTCTCGCAAACATAATACTATATACATAGACATAGTACATTATGTTGCCTTTGTTGAGAAAATATCATATTTTCAAAAAATATAACCCTTTATAAATTACTCTAAACAAAATGCACGATCGTAAATTCCTTTCACGTACATTACACGTAATCAAAACATTAATTTACTATTTATTATAAAATCATGTATACGCATACATGTCGTATGACAATGATATTAGATTATCATTTACTATTTTGGAATACAACGCGACTTACCTACTACATTTCTTGAAAACATTTTTTTAATTTTCCAGCTATTACCTTGATTGATTTGAGAGTAGATTTTCAAATAATAAGGATTTGATTATAATTTATAAAGTGTAAGAAAAAGGATCTGAGTTTTGTATTTTATTTCTTAAATAATATTAATCATGTAGAAATTTAGCGATTGGACACTACATTTTATTTATAAGATGATACTTTTTATTTTATTTTAATCTAACGGCATCAAGAATATTGATTGAATTAATTATTTATACATTCGATTAAAATAGCAAATTACTTATTTATTATTCATACGTTTTGAAATATGCATTTTAAATCACTAAGTCATTTGATAAAATATATTTATTGAAAAACAATAAAAAAACAGAAATTTCCAATACTAATTGAAAAATATTTCAATGTTTATATAATGTTTGTGCATATAGTTATACCATCCCTGTACTCATTATTTAAATAATTCATATAATGTACTTATCGTTTTGTATTTTTCATTTTTATTATTTTTTTTCAATAAATTTACATTGTTAATTTAAAATTATTCCTCAATAAAGTTAACAGTTCATTTTCTATATTATAGTATATTAATTTGCTATATTCCTTTAAATAATAAACTGAATAATATTATATTCTTAATGCGCATAGTAGGTACGGGCTTATTTTTATTATTCATTTAACAGTAATAAATATTTTTATAAATTTTTCAAGTTGATTTACACAGACGTTTAATTGTTAATAAGTAATAGCAATGATTGTTCTTAACAAGCATAATATAGTTAGTGTGTGTACAATTGACCGCCATTTCGCTCATGCAAATAAATGACGATTTCATAAGAATATATGCGTACGTTTCACTAATTTGAAATCCATTTATCTAGTTTGTTTCGGTTAACCCATTGGCAGTGTAAATAGTGTTATTGGATTAAAATTAAAAATCGAACGAAACGAAAACGATAGAAATCTAGCATTACAGTAATATTGAGTAATATTGTGTACGCTACGTTTGTCGATCGATCTTATACATAATAGTATCTCAAAAAATATATTATACGCCTATTGTGGTCCGGTCTACGCAACACACGAAAATGCTTCTTAAAGTACAACAGTGTACATATTACAGAGTGTATTTCGATTTAATTACAGACGCTCTGATCACCGGTGACGTATTGGAGACGACCATCGGAATGACTGGTCTGACAATCGCGGCAGCTGCGACCGGCTGGGGCATACCCTCGGTGGCAGTCACTTCGGCAGCCGTCGGCGTGTACAAAGTAGTGAAGCTATTGTGGAGGATCCGCAGGAGATTACGGTGAAATCCGTCGGAACAATATGTCTCGTCTACGCCACTGTATTATATTTGTATATACACGTATACACGTACCCGCCACCAATGACCAACACACCGTTATATAATACGAACCCGTCTGCTGGCTGTTCACGCGGCTGACCCGAAATGTTTACGAAAGTCGAACCTCATAACAGCGTTGATTGGGGGGGGGGAGGGGGAATAGATCAGGTCGTCGTGTAATCGTGTGTATCGTAACAATATACACTATAGACATGGTGGTTAATATACTATTATTTTTACAACGCGAATTCTTGTAATCATCACTGATGTATATAGAACATAGGTAAATATATTATATTATAACAATTAAAAAGTGCTACAATGTTCTTGTAAATAAAAGCACAAAATAAAAAAAAAAAAAAAAAAATATAGTGGAGAATATATAGTTTTCGAGTGAACATAATATACAGGGTCAAATGTACCATATTATGTGTTCAACACTTCACGTTTGTATGATATTCATGATAGTATAGGCATATGCGTGCATACCGAGTAATGTTATTTATATATTATACTGTATTTAATAATATGCTTTTGTTTTTCGTAATTCGTAAATCGTTAAACGTCATTTCATGTACACTATTATAATATATATATTTATTGTATAACCTGTAACGTATCATGTCTTTGTCATTATAGTGCATGTATATAAATACAATGCATTATATTATTTACCGTGTTTTTTGCGGAATCAAAAATGATATATGTCTTCGGTTAAACGGGAGCGTGTTTGAATCACACGATTACTGTACGGACGACACGCCAGCTATAGTAGTGCACTGTGCGAGCATAAAAATAATGATTTATCATAGCTAGAAGAGTCACGAATTTAGACGATTATTTCACGAGCGTTTTCGCATGGTAGTTTTGGAAAATATACGGTTAACATTCCCGATCATTAAACGACGTCACAACCGCTAGATGACAAAATCGATACGTTCAACAAAAATCAAATGTATATGTGTATCTAACAGTACACAACCAGAGAACGATATTATTTAACCATTTGTAACGCGGAAAATATGATAAATGTCAGTACACATCAAACGACCGTGTGAAAAATAGTAAATCTCGTTTAATGTAATCGTTTAATTACTGTAAAAAGATGCGTTTACGAACGAATTAAGTTATTTGAGTATGTAAACAAGTGTAATTATACATTCGTATTGTTTTGCTTAAATTAAGATTATAAACGAGTTATTGTAGATTATTTAATCAATAATTGATTTTATTTCCAACAACTTGAGAGAGCAGCAATTAAGTGAATTCTATAAAACTATTATGATAATTTATATTTATATTATTTATACATAATTGTTTATAATTTATATTATTATAATAATACCAAGAAATAAATTAATAATATAATCCAAATATTAGGTGTCTTAATAATAACACTTGGTATCTATATAAAGTACGAAGGTAAACTTGTTTAAAAAACTGACTTCTTTTCCAATTAAAAGTTGTAGAACAAACGTTCGTATCTTATAAATATTCCATTCATATCCTTAAAGTTTTAAATTTTTAAAGTCGCGTAGGTGTTTACTGTTTGTCGTCACTCTTTTAAACTTTTTAATATTAAAATGATTCTAATAAAGTGATATAATATATAGAAAACATTATATGATCATATCGCAATGTTTGAACTATAATACTTGAAAAATGTTTATATTCACGGAAAAAGAAGATTGAAAACATTTGTCAACACATATTTCATAAAAACAACCAAAAAAGTTTTAACATTTTGAAGTTATTAAACTTGATAGATTATAAAAATAAGAGCATTATGTGTATTAATGGCAGTATATAATTTAATTATTTTTCGAATTCTATGTAATTATACGGTAATATTAGTGACCATAGAAATAAATTCTAGAAACCAATAAAAATTAAACAAATTTAGTAAAAGTACCAATATTGTTTTCAAGGAATAAGGAGAATAAATTATAGAAATTAGCAACTCAACCCGCGTTAATCTCAACAATAATCCATAGAAACTCGGTTCATGATCTATTAATACTTTTCCGAAAAATTGTATTGATTAAACGTTAAAAAAAACCTATACTTGTTTAACCTATCGGCTATCACACAGATACCACTTCTGAATAATATTAACAAAAAAAAAAAAAACAACGTAATACTATTATACTGAATCGTGCATATTGTCGGATCAGGTAAACTATATAATATGTATGAATATAATTATGATATCGCAAATTACTTATACATCAAGTATGGATGTGAAATTCAATATGTTTTCGATCATAATATTATATTGTAATTATATACAAATGTGTCTTGAAACTTCGTATTAATAGTTAATACTTCGACGAGACGTTAAGCCTTGAATCGATATACAGCGTTTGAAAACATCCGGGACGGATCCTAGTATTCCCAGTATAGTAGCCCTGACTTATGTAGACGTGCGTAACACAAAACCTACAGAAATAACCACGAGTGATATTAGTTGTAAATGGAAGCTATTATGTTTGGTTTTCGATCAAGAGAGAGAGAGAGAGAGAGAGAGAGAGTGAGAGAGAGAGTGAGAAAAACGGATAGAAAGAGAGACAGTGTGTGGGAGAGAGATGCCTGAAGCGCAGTGAATAAGTGCAGTGCGTGGTGAGAGTAGATGGTAAATGGGAGGCGGGGGAGGGTGAATTGAGACAAGTTGGCTAACGAGTAAGTTTTTTAGTGGAAATAGTTTTAAAACGATGCTCACAATTCAGCCATATGGTAAAAACTGTGTTTAACTTTACAACAGACAGGCGACACACACACTTATACCTAAATATACGAGTATATACATATAAAGTTTCCGCTTCCGGCAAAACACAACTTCCCTAAATTCATGTCACCCAAATTCACACACGCACACGTATAAATAAGGTACTATTATGCACTGTGCAAATACGCCGTTGTCTTTGTCGGTCGTCGTTGTCGTTATATAATATACACAGAGGTGATGCGTTAATTAAACTCACTTATTCTGCTGCGAACGCCAAAACCGACACGACAGCATCCGTCAAGTTGTACAACGTAATGTGCATAAACCAAACGCAATAGCATCAATCCATCAATCACGCACGTGTTTGTATACACAATATAATAGGGATTAATTACAGGATTACCGAATAATATCTCGCGGCGGTGTATGGGCCTAAAAGTGTAACGCGATAACCTAACCTACGCGTTTACCCAATCGGTTTATGTTGCACAATGTAAGACCACTATACAATGCAAACTATACGTAAAACATAGGCCTTTTGTATACAATGTGTGACATTATATTAAGCAACGTTTAATTTCAAGAGCAATGTATAAGTGCGTACGGGTGCAAGTCAATTTTCACCAGCTTCATTGTTAAAACGTCTTTTATACGAATTCACTCACGGTTAATTTTACGATAAAATCATAAACCATGCTCGTATAACGACAATTAAAACAAAACGTACGTATATTATAAAAATATAAGACATTTTTAATAACGAATTCATTACCATTAGGCATTAGGTATATGGATAACACTGAATTATTGCATATGGGTTAGACTAATTTGATATCCAGTAAGTTGTTTACCAGTCAGTTGTTGTACGCGTGTATAATCATAATAAATATAATATAATATAATATAATAATATATATATATATATATATATATATATATTATAATATAATCATATAGTCATAATCTTAATAAAAAATTCCTAACATCAGCAGTTGTAACTGCAAATAGTAACCATGATTGACTTCTGTGAGTAATAATTACTACTATATTATATGCACTTATAATGTACATCTGAGGTTAAAATGTACAGCAACCAATAACAATTATTGCCGACCACTGCGTTTTGAAAATTCCAGATGCAGCATGTCACACATTATATGATGCACGTGTTGTTATTTGTGCGTGTTTTTTTGTTTTACGAAATCATTAACTCTTCGCGTGTGTCGTTTAAACAACCGTATGGACTAAAAAACCCTCCAAGAAAATACTATTGATAAACGCAACATCTATGTGTGTACACGGGCGCGTGTTAGGCATGACGGTGGGCAAGTGCGATGGGCTGGGGTCTACGGAAAAGAATATTACGTGTTCTGTAGCACAGACGTATATAATATGTGAGATTGTGTGTGCACGCGCGCGCGCGTGTGTATAAGTATATGTGCGAGAGAAAAAAAGAATAGGAAAACGGTTAAAAGAAAAGTGGCAATCTAAATCGTATAATATATACCTATGCACGAGCAGTGCTGCTGCTGCTGCTGCCGCGGTGCACGTGCCGATATATACGTATGTATAAAACGGCGTGTATACGTGTACCCATATAATATGTGTATGCAAGTGTAAATTCGGTGCGAATAAATAAAGATTTCGACAAGGTTTTAAGTTAGCGACGCGGGTTGGGTACAAGACCCCCCCCCCCCGGTGGTCGATCGGAATGCCGCGGAGGAGGGCACGCGGGCCCCGTCGCTTTATCCGACGACGACGACGACGACGGGTCGAGTGTGCGATAGCGTGGCGTGTTGCTGCTGCGGTGGGGCGAGGGGGATCGATTCGCAGGCGATGTGAAACGTTTTCTCGGGGGCCGAACAACCGACGACGGTAAATCCAGCGGACGTACACAAGTGAGGACAATAACTCAAGATAAACTGGTTGACATTTTATTGAGCGTTCTCTATATTATGCCGTCGCCCACGCCACACCCGCACCTATACATACTCGGCCGTCGCGTGAAACAGTGTATGTATATGTACATGTAGTGCGTGTAGTGTATATATATATATATATATATATGTACTTTACGTGTATATAAATGTGCGTGTACAGAGATAGAAAGAAAAAGACAGAACGGAGGAAAGAATACTAGGTGGAAGCGAGTGGTGAGTGAGGGAGGTGACAGAGAGGGTGGGAGGGGGTAGAGGGTGTGAGAGGGCGCGTGAAAAAAGAAGCGGAGAAAAAATGTTAAAGAAAAAAGCGAAAAAAAAAAAACCAAAACAGTCGAAAGCTTTTTGCGCGTATGTATATATATACGTATACGTATGCCCGTGTATAAATTTATATCAGTGAAAATGTCGTTCGGTTTCGACTTTTTCCCGGCGAGTGCGCTTCCACGTGAACGTATATAAACGTATTTTTTTTTTTATACATATAAAAATACTCGTATAATATATTACATGTTATGTTATATACCTATACTTAAGTATTATATACTATGCAGACAGAACCACTGACCGATATCTTATATACATAGTGATATTGCTTAACCTTAAGGTTATGAAGTCGAATCTAAACATGGATTACGGTTTAAATGATAGGCCGATGCGGCAAGGGTATAATATATAACAGAAGGTTTTTAAATCCACTGTGACCGGTGGTTCACAACAAAAGATGTCATGGTGTATAACATTTTGAAAATAATCGACCTCGGAAAACGTTTCTTGTCTGTCAACGTTTGATTTCTGTCTGGAAATAAATTCGGTTAACCACTGTGTTTATAGTCACAGTTCTTGAGTCTTTTTCGAAAACAAATGCATTACCATAACTGTCAACAATTATAATCGGTAAAAAACACGTGGTTTCGTTTTTAGTACGCGCACTTGAAAATTGAAATATTTAAGTATGGAAATATTCAATATTATTATAAATGATGATGTATACGCCGTTTTAAACCGATTTAGCAATAGTATTTCTGTATTAGACGCATGTTGAGAAATAATGATTTTAAAATTATCCATTATGATTATGAATACACTAGTAAACCGATTTTGATTTGCAGGGAATAAAATTTGTATAGTGGTTAAAAATACTTAATACATACCACTTATTACAAAGCAATAATTATTAGATAAATTAACAAAATTAAAGTTGAAATCAACTAATTTGCTAGCAGTACGTTATTCTGGGCATATATAATATGCTATATCTATTAATTTATATAAATTTTATATTTTTGTCGTAAGGATTTATAAAGCCGTTAACAAATATGACATGCAAATAGTATATATATATATATATATTGTGCAGTCTATTTCTGCAGTTAACTTAATCTGTTTCTTCTATTCGAAACAGCGCATGCGATATCTTTGGACGGTTATATGGTTTTTGGCATTATTTACTCCTGTTGCACTAAATTCCCAAACGAATTGATATTACTCTTTTGTTTAAGAGATAAAAACATGAACAGCATTTTTTATTCACGCGGGATATGGTACACCGGCATTTTTCTGTATGGGTACATTTCAAACGTAAAATATACGCTGTTTATAATATTATAATATTAAAATATCCTAAAAATATAATTTTTTATTTTCATTGCTCTGGAATGCGAGTATATTGGCTTAAATCAATTTATGTCATAAAAGTATTATTATGCTTAACAATTAACAGATTTACAGATCATTAATATGCAAATTAGGAATAATATCGCATACTGAAAATGAAAATTCATTCGTTAAGTTTGGACAAAAATATTATAATTTGGATGCGGTTTATTCACAGCCGTTACCATTAACTTGTTAACTTGCCGTGTCACTATATCCATGATATTATTCATATTCAATTTGGGTTACGTTAATCTAATTAGTTCATTCACGTAACAGTATAAAATTAATTTCAATTGCGTGCACCTAACTCGAACAAAAAAATTGTATAAAATTATGTATGGTTAATAAATAATAATTTTAAACTGTTCAATAAACAAAAAATCTAACAATTTTCAAACGGTATAGTTACAAACGGCAGTGTAATAAGACAATTATTAATATAAGATTATAAGTAAATAATAAATAAAAAAGTATTATAAATGTATTCACATTTTATTTTATTTTATTCTAATTAGCCAGTTTGTTAAAACTATTGTGTGGTATTTTAATCTAAATGCAGACTTAAAATATAATAATGCTCTAAATATCATTTGTTTTGCTCATAAAACTATTGTTTACAGAGCTTCTAACTTATTAAGTGCATTTGTCTTAACCCTTAAATCTATTTAAAACTAAAATTTTTAACATGAAACTTATCAATTAGGAATTCATAAGAAAGATTATTGTTTTAAATAATTTTATAAACTTGCATTCATTTATCAAAATTAACAAAATTGTTCAAGATAAATATGAACCGTTCAACTATAAAATGTAAAGAATGATACAAAATATTATATTTGGTCATCAATAACTATAATAGGTATGTGTTTCTTTTTACAATTTTCTAGACGTTGAATACTTATTTATACTACAGATGATTTATGTATATAAGAGTTTCGAATAAACTTATGCTAGAAACGTATTTAATTTAAGGTAATAGGTAGTTAAAGAAAATACTAGATCTTAAAATAAAGAATACGTATCAACTAATTGCGGGAATAGAAATATTACGAAAAAAATTATATTATGTACATTAGGTTTTTAATTTATTCATTTTATTACATTTTTCGAATTTCCCAAATAATCCTTCATTATACCTGGAACGAGGAAAAAAAATCCTACAAAATATGTCACACAGTTATTTTATATGTAATTGTTTCCTCTTTATTTATGTTTTATCATATCCACAATCAATAGTTTCTTCATTTCATTGGGTGCCTACTACCTAAATACATTGTCTTATTTAGTATGTAATATATTCTTGTTCGCATTACCATTATGGCATTATGCTATATTTTCGTTTTTAAATCATTATAGTGCCCTTATTCAATAAGAAGGATTTGACTCCTATTGCTGTTTCTACGTATACAAGTTCCCTCCGTCGGCCATTGACACGGTTTTTTTCCTAATGGCCTCTACCGTGCAATAATATAAATAACGTTTTCTATAAAAGAATAATATAAAACTTTTTCAATGTTGTTCATATTATTTTTATTCGTACATTTTAAATTAATGTAATCATTAAAAACTTAACAAATCGAAGATTCGTTCTTAAAATTCTTTTTAAAAGCGGAAAGTTATACGATAAATGAAACGATCGATACGTCGGAATTCAGAATACGTCGAAACGTTGTATAGGTTATTCAAAATAGTTTATGCTAATTAAATCAAAACGATTGCATAATGTATAACGACGTATTGCTCTCTCGATCCATTGTACATATACTTTTTTTACGACCCGTCGAAACTTATTAATCCAATATAGCGTTTTTTTAACTGTGCAGGTTTTCTTCGTCCGCGACAGTTATGCCGCGAGTTACGACTCAATTGTATATTATGTGATTGAATACCACGGTTCTATACTAATATACTATGCTGCTTTAGTAAATTTAATGCGCTTTAAGGAAATTCAACAAATTGCAGCTGTGTATATCATTGATTATAATATGCAGCGTATACCCACGATAATGGTGTCTTTCAGTGTCTATACTGTGTATTTCAGACAATTTCTATCCCGCGGTGGTATCGCAAACCGTTAGAAAGGGAAAAAATTAAAATAAACTATGATTCTGGTAAATTCTTTACCAAAAAAAAAAAAAAAAACCAGTCATTTCGGAGGATTATTCATTTGACACCTAAAATTATCAACGACGCGTTTGAAATGATTTTATTCCGCGTACATCGCAGAAAGTCGCCGCGAATCCGAAGACTGCGTAATAATATAATAGACCGTCGTCGTCCTATTGTTTTCTATTCCCACCTGAGATGGTGGGCTCGAAACCGTCTACTTCCTTCCTAATCTCATAAGCGCAAGCTCTTAACGACACTCTGGGGTGCACATCTCATCCCTTTTAGTAATCAAATGGCGCTCGCGTACTTTATATACAAGCATCATATACATAAAACACAATGTCCTTTTCATTATTCGGCTCGTCAACTCCCCGCTTTCTATTATAAACCGGGAACATGAAAAATATGTATTATAATTTATAACTATCGTATCATATAAAATATATTATGTACATCAAAAACTGAAGAAAATATAACGGGTTGATGCGAGAAATATTATTCTGTAATACAATGTGCAGTATATACACACGTACCTGATGCTTATCTATAACTTTATTATTTGACATAATATGTGCAGCGCGTGTATATTATACAAAATGTGTATCATTCCGTTTGCTGTGACGAGCAGAATTATTATATACGAGATATGCTTTTTATCGGGCTCCGAATACGTATATTTAATATTTCGTTTAAAACGTAGGTTTGGAATTATTTTCTACTGTAAACACACACAAAAGCCGAAAACCACTCTCGGTGGTCGAAACAAATTGCCTTTCCAAAAATGAACTCGTCAGCTGTGTAAACATAATATATACCACATAATATTTATAATATACCAGTTGAATTCACCCGGCCTCACTCGCGTTACCTAATAATTTTTTACTAAGATATAACGATAAACGGTACTTTGGTTGTCTTTTAGCAATCGTATAGATATAGAAAACCGACCAAAATTTGATTTTTTCTGTGATTCCATCTTTATATAAGCGACATAATATAACAGCTAATATACAAGGTGGTAAGGGACAAACAATGCATTGAACGTTTTATTAAATAATTACTCAATTTACTCGGAGAGTTAAAATTAGGCAATAGACCTTATCCGCAATGCACTCTATCATGTAAAAAATCTGATAGTGAGTAGTTTCGGAGATTACACGTGACCGATAAAATACCATTTCACATTAATATAATAATATACAGCTGTTGGCCATGGTATACCTTTAAGGGCTTTAAGTGATTTATGAAGTAGAAATAATATTCTAATCCGCTGCGGTTAGCCGCAGAAATCCTTCCGACCGTTTTCGATTCCGTTTCGATCTATAACGTTTTTCGTCCCCCCCCCCTAAACTATTTCCAATAACAGTGACGACATTTATCGTAGCGCACCACGTAGAGGTCGTCCTGCGACAAGGGCAATATTCTGATTCACACATCACCGTTGTCCAGGATATCCAAACGTTTGATGCCAAGTGTTGATCGTCCCGGGATGAGATGTGTGAGTACACGAATTCGCCGTCAGCAACTCTGGCCTACTACCAGTTATATCCCCGCGGCATCGTGCAGACATTAGGAAATGAAAACAAGAGAAGGGCTTATACGCGGGGGCAAATCTGAACGTTTCATTAAGTATAACAATATATATTATATCAAACACGAGAGACTCGCACACAGATGCACGTGCATATACACAAAACGATAGTATATAGACGTTTTGGAAGCCTGATCTCCCTAACCCTTTATAAACCCTCACGCGAATACCCCGTTGATTTATGAAGGTATTATGATATAAACACGCATGTACTTGTATATCTGTATATATATGGATGAAATGTAAAAATAAAATTAAACATTTGGTGGTTTGGAAACCGATATTGTAATATCGCAATATCCGGCCATATAGTTTAAAGTGTATAAACAGCTGTGCTTACAGCATATACAGGTTCAATTAGGTAGCGGAGTGGGTGTGGAATTAGCCTATAGAAATAATATATGATCATTAATGTCACACAATCGATTTATCAATCACAGGTTAATAAGCTATTTTTTAAATGGTTAATATTATAATATTTCATTTTTGACTTAGTTTAAATTATAATCAGGGTCGGACTGGCCCGGACAGCAGATCCATGATTGTAGACTGGCTCCCAGCTAATTTTTCCATCACTAACCTAACATATAG
The DNA here is from genome assembly GCA_025469195.1 of Chaitophorus viminalis. Taxonomy (NCBI): domain Eukaryota; kingdom Metazoa; phylum Arthropoda; class Insecta; order Hemiptera; family Aphididae; genus Chaitophorus; species Chaitophorus viminalis. The sequence continues at coordinate 34,304 of JAIPRK010001559.1, forward strand.
ATAAGCATTAATTTTCATTTCAACTTTTTTATGGAAACACTTATTACTGATATAATTATTGAAAAACATATTGCGAATTTCCATCAAATTGTCTATTAACATAAGTAATCAATCATAAGTAACCATGAAAACATGTATAATGTACGTTTTACTTCTCGGTTGCGTTCAATTATCTGGAAATTGAATCTTGCATTTATAAAATATAGAGAATATAGAATATAGATGTATACAATTTTCTTATAAATATATGAATTTATTATTACCTATATTTTGATATGCACATTTTTTGTAAATTCAATTTCTCATCTATCGTGCCATAATTATAAGTAATAAAGTAAATTCCAAATATTTATAATTTATTTTTAAAGATTAATGGTTTTTAATTATTATATTTTTTCTTTTTCTCGACATATAAAACTTATTCTATAATTTAAAAATATTTTGCTCTATTTTTCATCTATAAAAATATATACTCTATTTTATGTTAAAATTATACATTGATTTTACATAAGATACATTTTCAATAGCCTCAAAATAAAGATGCTAGGTATTGTATTTTAAAATGTTTTATTTTATACGGAGAAAATTGAAATAACTATCATTTTTATTTTATGATAACCATGAATAATTCTTCATATTTGCATGTTTATGCTTTATAACTAAATTATATATTCATTTTTCAGATTCAGTCAAGAGTTTGATAAACTTCATAGCGTATCTATCAATGAATATGTCAAAAGAAAATATTTATTAAATACTCTCTAATTTAAGCACATAAACATTAAATAAGTAAAATTCAATACATGAAAAAAAAATAATAAAAATAATTAAAAGTTGAAGAAGTATAAATGCATTTGATATAAATAAAAATAATTATATTTAATATCGAAAAGAAAATAATTTGAATTTGAACTTAGAATTTAATGTTTACATAATAATTGAGAAAATTATTTATTTAAATCGAATAAAAGTACATGTATTTAAGTTATTTTATGGTGTATTTAGATAACAGTAACAACATAATTATTTCTATTTCTAAACAATAAAATTTTAAATATACTAAAAAATCAGATGTTATAGAAACACAAATATGATTGAATTTATTAAATTGATGGTACATTTAAAATTTAATGTTTTAAAATACTAAAGAAAAAAATGGGCAAAGATTTCATGGTCCCCGAAGGATTTAATTTCGATTTCAGTAAAAGGGTTATATTTAATATCTAGGTAGCAGTTAATTAGTTAATTTAAATTGTAATCTGAATAAATGAAATTCAACAAAAAATTATGAATTTTTTTTAATTTAAATTAAAAGATTTGAATCATATCATAGGTTATTGATTAAAGTTATTTCAAAATATTATATTGATGACAACAATTATTTTATTTTTGTTACTTTTAAATAAGTAAAATTTAATATATATTAAATATTATTAAAAGTTGAAGAAACGAAAATACAATTAAAATTATTTTATCTATAAATTATACTCAAAAATATGTAATCTTATAAAAAAAAAAAATTAAGGGCTTCCCTAGACTCCGAAGGATTTATTTTAAATTTTAATAAAAAGGTTATACTTAATATCAAAAATAAAATACGTAAATCTGAATTTAAAAATGATTATTAATAATCTCGAGTTTCATATACTTAAATAAGAATTGAAAATAGAATGGAAGATTATCAATTATATTATTTCAAATTTGTATTTAGATTATAAAGGTTATTTTTCTATTGTTAATTAATATAATATTGTTATAAATATTAAGATATTAAATTTAACAAATTTAAAGTTATATCTATCTACATTAAAAGTTGAGTAATGATTTTTAGAGGATTTGTTTAGTTATTTTAGTTTTTATTTTTAGAAAATAAATTTATTTGACTTGCTTGATTTAACTTAAGCGAATTAAGTTACACCATGATCATTGCCCAAATTTGTATACGACGTATTTTTTTAGTCTAGAAACCATTTTCTGTTTTCAAGCTATCAACTACAATTTAGAGATAATTATTTAACTAGGTGATAAGAAAAAAATATTAAAATAGAAATTTAAAATATTAATAGTTTTGGCCGCGTTTAATCAAAAATTATAGGCCATTGCCACTGTTCGTGCATCATGTGCATTATTTTTGTGTACGATTAGGAAGATAATAGCGTCGAGTACCGGTGGACCGCATATATTATGTTATAAAAATCACTGAGATACATATAACTATTCGGAATCTTATAATGTTACGGAGCATTCGAGTGATTCGATCGAGTTACGGTTGGTGTTAACTTTATATTTATATCTGTAGAAGATACTACACAAAAATCAAAATCTAATATGCGACTATGCGAATGTTACATATATTATTATTTTATTATTATTGTTTATTTTCGTCCTGACGCTTTTTCGTGATGCAGCGTGCCATAACGACGACGTTCAAAATAATACGGTATAAGCGTGCAACGATATAATATATAGGTATTCTGCAGATGCGTAGTATACCTACGTTGAAATTGTCAAAACAAAAACAGATGGCTGCCATTAACTTACAAAAGAAACGATCTCGTCGCTTTTTTCTACCGCTTCGCAGTACTCTTTGCCGTCGATGTTAATAAAGCTTATAAACAATGTTCAATTTTGATTCCTTATCGCTTGAATTAATGATAATTATAATAGTTGTCGGACTTCATAGACTTTCGTTTTTCTAATATAATACTACATTAGGACCTGCGTATTGACGTTTTCGATATTTGATTTTTTCTTAGTCTTGCAAAACAATATCTTTTATTAGATTAAAATATATCATTTATATTTATGCGTTTTGTTTCGATGTATACAAAACATTATGTTACGTACACATCTAAACAACTGAATTGAGCATAGTGATGATATTTCAAAATTTTCCACTTTTATTCCACCTGGAGAGAAAATACGGCCTCAGCAGACAGTTTTTGCGCAGCGTTGGCCAATAAATTTTAAACACTTTTCTATTAAAATCATTCTCTTTACACTTTAAATATACAACTGAATCATGTCATTTTTTATTCGAAAATTATCATAATATTTAATCATTATATAGTTTTAAAATCGAAAAATCAATTATTACAGATAAATCTTTTGATATTTTGGCATCATCGCATTTGGTAATTTTTTCAAAGTATCAAGGTTTCTGTACGGCATCAACATGTGGGCCTTGGCTATAAATCTTACAAACTGTAATAATCATAAATAATTTTCCAATAAAAACATATAAAACAAAACAGGTGCCGTGCAAACGTTTTATTGGAAAATTAAAAAATAAACGTTCAAAACGTTCGTAAGACGCTTTCTGCAAATATTGGACGATCTCAATTCTTACGGCCCGATGGTTTGGATGGCTTAATTCGAGCACTGTGATTTTAAGCAGTACAAACGCGCAACAGCTTATGCAATTAATGAAAATGTGACACAAAATGTCGAGCGGTTCGGATAAACGTTTTCGAGAATTTCGATCCGGATGACGCGAGGAACACGCATGGACGGACGGCGCGCGTGTTTCCTGACGAGAGAGTATATTATATACTTACTACATCACGTTGCGGCTGTCACACACACACACACACAATTGTTTTGTGCCACACCGGTGCAGTGTAGGCAAGTCGGGCGTGTGTGCGAGATACACGAACATCTGTTGTCGGCTGCGGAAAGTGGACAGTATAATTTTCCAGCCAACCGTCGCCGCCGCCGTATAGTCGTCTCGTTGTCGCCATCACCGACACCAGCTTCCGCACACGTCGCCTACCCTCGTAGAGTGTGTGTTTGTGTGTACGTAAGCGTTTGTGACGCGCCACCGGGTGTGCCAAACGACCCGCGGCAGTTTTTTATTCCTTTTCATTTTTTTCCATTATTATTATTATTATTATTTCCCGTCCACGTATATACGATTATATTACGTTTATATACGAGTGTGTATGTGTGTATGTGTGTGTGATACTACGGTATATTGTGTTATTATTTATATAATATAAGATCTCTGTCTCCTACGAGGTGTATTGCAGTGGGTGGGGACGGATATTTTTCCAAAAAAAAAAAATATATATATATATATATATATAATACATATAGGTATACTGTTTCGATAAGGCGTGAAATTATTTATTTCGTTTTTCGTACACGCACGACGTGCACACACGCACAAATAATAATATATAAGTATATATACATTAGGGTGTTCCATATATATATATATATATATATATATATATACATGCATGTGTGTGTGCGTGCGCACGTTTATATTTTATAAAGGCCATTGTTAAATATCGTTTATATAATATTATATAATAATACAAAATATAACCACATACATCATTTATCGGGTAGCGATAATAATATGTGTTATTCGTACGACTGCGGAATATAATATATATTTTTAATATTATGTTATTTATGGAAAGAGAAAGAAGAATGAAAATAAATCCCGCGTTTGTCAAAAACATTTCGTTACTTTCGCGGTGTGACCAACTGACTGGTTTGGGTGTAACCTGTTCCAATATCTGATCCACCCAACGGACTAGGCAGAAGAGCTTCTGGTATACAATCCGTGTGTTCCTCAATACACTTGATGGTTAATTAGATTGATCATCTGATGTTTTTCAATGTTCCTCGAAAATTCTAAAAATCAGGTGGACAATCTGATTGCTCCTCGATGAATCCGAAAGCACACCTACTGAACAGGATGGTGCGCGATGCGATGACATGATAAGATTTATCAATCCGATGCTTCATCAGATGAATTATCATAATTATTGAGGAACACACGGATGGTCAGCGACCGCGGTCTAAATGTTGTACGTATAAGCACAAATACGAATACGTGTAGTACCTACACGATATTATACAAATCACGGACGGAGACGGCGACGGGAGCCCAAGCTGCTGCGGGGAGATGATATGGTTGGACGGAAATAGGGATATGAGACTATATTATGTGTATACGTGTATACGCGGGACAATAAAATGGACTTTATTATTAATTTTTACGTTCAAGCCACCGGAACGATTGCTGACACAACTGCACGGATCCGGCCGACCGCGAAATACTGTCGATATACGCGTGTTGCGAGCATGTGTGCGTGTGTTTTTTTTGCGATGGTGGCAGTGATGTAGTGGTAACACGGTAGTGGTACTGAGCCGATCGTTGGACAGTGGGTAAGGTGCGCGGTGGCGGATGAGACGCGATGAGTATGAGTTATGTTATTGCAACAACAATCCGGACGAGAGAGGGACACGGAGCGAGATAAACAAAGTGAGAGATAGAGATATATAATATTATATATGTGCTGTGTGTGTTTTCAATAAGTCAGGGGCAACGGTTGTACCGGCTTAAACGGTTTGTGTGTTTTAATAGATCCCGTCCAGCGGAAACAATTTACTCGGCGGAGAAATTGTTTTTCTTTTTTCCCTCTCTATTTTTTCCGCTATTACCGATAAGCTTAATCGAATTTCGGTTTTTATTTTGCCTCGTCAGTATCGAGTTATATACTTACGCGATATTATTCTATATAGGTTGTATATTATTATAGTACATCCCAAGTGCCTACACGTGTAATCCCTACCGCAAACACGCATACACGAACACATACGCGCATACGTACAGCTGAACAAGTGCTGTCTAAACGCCAACCAATCCCTCCGAATGTAATTGTAGTGTGCTTCATTACGAGGTATACTTATTTTTTATTATATGCACATTTTCTAGGCAAATATAATAAATAGGCCGAAGTATCTAAGTGTGGGTTCGATTGTAGTTTGAAAAATAAGGGGAAGAAGCAGTGGTAAAGAGAAAGAGAGAGTGAGAGAAAACCGATGAGACTTTCGAGACATAAAGAGGCGTACAAAATAATATACTGTTCTGACAGGGTGCGTGTGTAATCACGTCGTAATTGACGAAACGTCTGTCAAGGAAAAGGTTACTTTTTTTGACTTGAGTGTAAAAAGTAACTTTTAATATTAGCTTTGCGTATTCCCGATGTATATTATCCGAAGTAACTTTTTTATATAAACCTGTATTTTTGACTTGAATATTATTTATTAAGGGATGAACACTAACATATTCCATACTCCACGACTTTTCTTAACTTTTTTTTTTTTACACAATTTTTCATTTCGACTATATGCTTTGTTTACAATAAATTAAGGGTTCTACCACATTTATTTATTAACTTTTTGCCCATTCAAAAATAGTTTCGAGGTAGCTTTTTTTGTTGAAAATATTTTAATGTATAACATAACAATTTGTTTAATCATTTATAGTCTTATGCTCATACCAATAAAAAAAAAAACAAACAAACCCAGTTCCTGTATAAAGAATTACACATTTCGTAATAAAAACTTTTAAAGAGCACATTAAAATGGGATTCAGATAAATAATTTAAAATGTACCTGCACGAATGAAGTCTTAAAAATAAATTGAGTACGATAAACCTTGAAGCGACCTTAGAACATTCCTCATCATTTTTATGAAATTTTAAACACAGAAACAAATAACAACAGTATATTCAGAATATGTATTATTTTAAATTATTTAAGTAGAAATGTTATTATTTGGTATCAATATTTAATATTTGTGCATTTATATTGTTCATATACTAAATCCGCTGTTACAAAAAACCTTTCGATATTTAATCATTGAACGTTGAACACAACTATATAGCATTAAATTTAACAATGGATTATTCATGATGAATTAAATTACTATACACATTTTATGTATTTTCTAGTAAATGTACAGACATTTGTTTTTATTCGTAATCTAACACAAGTATAATTGGACAAAACCATAATTTATGAATATAATATATACGTTTAAAAACTATTTATGCACAAATGAATTTATGAATCGTGGACTGCAATATAATAACATTATCATTTACCTTAGTATCATTTACATAGTACTTGCAGAAGAAATTAGATTAAACTTCTCGAAAAAAAAAATATATATATTAATATTTGTTACCATTATTGTATAATATTATCGTAGCGATTTAAAATATTATTTATCATTATAATAAAATTTTAAGAATATTATGTAACGTATGATTATAATAATAATATATACAGGAATTATTTAAATATTTTACCACGTATACGGTATATCTAGTGTAAACATTATCTAATCATATTAAATATTATAAGAAACCACGAATTATTGCTTTTCTTTTTCTTTTTTGCTCTTTTAACGAGCATGTAGATTATACTGCGCAGCGCAGTTTTAATCTGCAGAAAACGACAAATGAAATTAATAAAAAACAATCCCAACTTTAAGTATAAATTTAATGACTACAACGTCCGTGTCTTATTGTTCTTGTTGTATAAGGCTCGTTATTATATTATTATACTTTTCTGGAATACTACCGAAGTTACCGTCTCGTGCGCGCCGACCAACTTTAATCATTTAACCGCATAAGTATACGCATAAGTAAATAATTGAATATATTATATTGCATTTATCTACGTGCTAATTGAAAACACGTCATGAATGTTACGATTATAATATGCTTTTCAATTTACGTGTAATTCATGTTACTGCATTTCCAATTTCCAACACTTTTACGAATTTCTAACTAAACGAGTCTTATAGTGCTGAGATATTTATGTAGCGAGGTTTTCTATTCTCACATAACTTATCGTGATGAAATCCAGCTGATATTTAATAAAATTTTACAAGTGAGTGAAAAAATGTTGAATAAGAAACAGTAGCTGCTCGCATACCTACCTATTATTGTGTATAATATATTATGAAACTTTAATTCAAACATTTATTTGGTTAAAAAAAAAAAAAAAACAATTGTATAGTGCAGTGAATAATCGTTATTTATTTAATTTATTACGCACAACTAAATAAATTTTAATTTAAATGTGTTCTATAAACCATTAACGTGTATAATAATACATTACGCTGTGCATCCGAGAAGTAAAAGAAATTCGAAACTACTAATATAATATACTTTGAAAATGCGATTCACAAGGCTTCGGAAAATCAATATAATATCATAATACTTGTACAGGTACATATTGTAGAAGATAATTTATTACGTTATACCCTCGTTCGTGATATCGCATTGCAAGTATTCGTGAGATGGGCAAAGACAAATTCGTTGTCATTTCAACTGGATAACAGGTAGTTTGGAATCATATAATATACATTTGACTAGCTGAACCAACCTGCTCGGGTCGAGTGTCAAAGATTTATTTTTATAAATGCACATTCGCCGCCATCGATACGAGATAGGTGCGTAAATTCTACAGGTCAGGTTGCAGGTATTCCGAGGATAAATCAGATATAGAATAAGTATTGACGCCTGACGATGAAAAATCCAATCACGTATTGATAGAATAAATCTTTGTACAGTATTCTTATAGTATACTCTAAAAATTTAAATTTAAAATTTTAAGGTCGGAGAAAAACGATTGATAAAAATAACGAGATTGAGAAAATTAGTTCGATTTGTGATTGAACATCAACATTCAATTATTATTCTCACGCGTAATGTATATCCATTATCGTATCTGACAAATTAAAATAATTATCAAAGTTCAGGAAATCGAGGGAAGCGGTCGATACTTTGAAAAAAAAAAAACCGGGAACATTTCTAATGTATCGTCGATGCAGGATAATATACCCAGATCCTCGACGGATTAGAACTATAAGCATGCGCCTAGGTCCTATGTCGAGAAATTATCTATAAAAAGCAAAAATATTTATAAGCACGTAGATCAGGTCAGCAGCTTCGGAGATTATCCCAAGTAAACATAATGTAGGAGTTGACTTTCTTTTACAGACGTAATTTAATATAGGTACATAATAATATAAAGATAGAAGTATTCCCGTAGCGATCTCCTATACCGTATGTATGCGCGACGATCGGGTTTGATATTAGAAAAGGTCCCATATCAGAATTCCTTTCCGAAATAAATATTAACATAATAATGTATCGTTTTTTCCCCTTGTTCTTAGTTACACCCATATATTATGATTTATGGAATTATCATGCGCATGAATTATGTAATATTATATAATGTACATCAACCGGGATGGATTTAAAAATAAAAAAAAAATCGGATGGGCCTCGCTCTGCTGTACAGTAAGGGGAGGAATGAACCTCGTTCACAGGATAGGTCATTACAATGGATTTGTTAAATTTGAATGCAATGATAGGTATCATTGTATACAAGTAATGATTCTGAACGGAGATGATATGTTGGTCTAGAATAGGTATATTATAATATATTATGTTATATTTACATTGAAATATAATGTCAATATTTGCTTTTCAAACTCTTATAAAAAATAATTAGGCCTATGGATTTGAATAATTTTGAAATGACAGTACAAACAACTAATGTGAATCTTCTATCAAATTTTCAAGTATTTTATTCCAGCCAATTTTTTTTTTATCAACAACTATAAAAAAAAAAAACGGATGGGCCTCGCATTGCTGTACAGTTGCTGGTGAAGTGCATCTCGTTTATAGGATAGGTCATTATTACAAGGGATTTATTAAATTTGAATGCAATGATAGATATCATTGTATACGAATAAAGGTTCTCACACACTGCTGCGGTAATCGATACGGTATCTGTACGGTACACTATTTTTATATGTACCGTAACGATACCGTATCGCGTACCGCAGCAGTGTGTGAGAACCTTAAAGATTCTGAACGGAGTTAATTTGTTTGTCTAAAATGTGTATATAATAATATAGTATTTTATATTTAAATTGAATTATAATGCAATTTCGTAAAAATTTATATTTCAAACAGTCATAAAATTTTTTCTTTTAAGTCCGGTAGAAATTTTTTTATATATATTTGAAGGTAAACTTATGGTAAACCTAGTATTAAAATGTTGAACCTTAAGTATAAACAGAAAAAAATTTATGAATTTTCAATTACAAAATTACTTGCAAATTATCGCGATTTTAACATATTTTATACAAATTTGAACTTTATGGGCTTATAAAAAAAAATTGAGTGAAACCATCTCCAATATTGTTTAGTTACAATTAGTATAACTTATAATTAATCTTTTAATACATTTTTAAGAGTTTTCGGACGACCAAAAAAATTTTATAGATATTTAAAAAAAAAAAACCCACAAAAATCGAAAATTTAAATTGTCTATAAATAAGTCAAAATATGTCAAAATACTTTGAAAACTTAACTATGTATAAAGAATGCCAATATAAAGATTTGGTGCAAATTTAAAGTTGTTATGGTTTTTTGTTTTTGAGTTAGATCAAATTTCAAAAACCGATATGATTTGTCAGTCTAGAATTTTATATATTATATTATATTTTACATGTAATTTTATGCCAATATTTGCTGTTCAAACGCTTATAAAAAAAAATTGTGCCTATTGATTTTGATGATTTTTGAATGACAATAAAAACAACTTGTGCGAAATATTCTATTAAATTTTCAAGTATTTTGTAAAAGCCAATAATTTTTTTTTATCACCGATTATAAAAAAAAAAAATGTAAAAAATTTGAATATTTCAAATACCTATAAGTTGCTTAAAAATCAATATAATATTTTGAAAAAAATATGACATAGAGGAAATACCTATCTTAATAACTGGTAAAAACTTCTAGTTTCTGTGACTTATACTTTTTGAATTATAACAAATATTTAAAACCGTTTAAGGATAAATCACTATTTTATGCAATTTCGTAAAAATTTAAATTTTAAACGGTGATAAAATTTTTTCCTTTTGGTTGGGTAGAAATTTTTTTATATATTTTTGAAGATTAGCTTGTGGAAAAACTAGTGTTAATATTTTGAACCTTAAGTATAAACAGAAAAATTTTATGAATTTTTATCTACACAATAACTTGCAATTTATCGTGATTTTGACACATTTTATACAAATTTGAGTGAAATGATCTCCGATATTTTTTAGTGACGATAAGTTAAGTTTATTATAAATCTTATATTAAATTTTCGAGAGTTTTCGGCCAGCCAATTAAATTTTATAAATGTTTAAAAAAAAAAACTTTACAAAAATCGAAATTTTAAATTGTATATTAATAAGTCAAAATACTTTGAAAACTTAACCATGTATAGAGAACACCAATATAAAAATTTGGTGAAAATTTTAAGTTATTGTGGTTTTTCGTTTTTGAGTTAGATCATTTTAAAAAAATGTTTTTTGTAAAAACGTGAATTTGTGTAAAATTTCCTGTTTTTTCGTAATTTTTTTTATCGTTTTTTTCGATTTTTTCAAAAAGTATTAAAAAAGTTGGATTTTTGACTTGCCCAAGTACCATATAAATTTACTTTCCTTTCAGAAAAGTTGCTGTTTATGAAAATTAAAAAAATACACATCATTGTAAAATCAATAAATTCCATCACCCCGTTCAGAATCTAAAGACCATAACAAGTACGTTTTCAAAAATGGTTTACAAAATATTTAGAGATCCTATCTTGTTTAAGTTTTTCCAAATGTGATTTCAGGCGAACAACCATCTTAATATCACACTAGTAGTGTCTACTGTATACGAGACGGTCGAAACTATTAGTTTTTCGATCTGTATGCCTATAAACAATAATAAATTATCAAAACTTTAATAACAGTTACTTCACTTAAATAGTTATACATCTAAGTTTAACTACAAGTTTTGGAGAAATTTGTATAATATTATTAAACAATATAGGTATGAAATAGCGTGGTGTAAGCGTACTTACAATTTTTGTTCTAAAAATTTATTAAAATAACAATCATACTTATAGGTATTATAAACTATTGATTTTTACAACTAATACTAGCAGTTTTACCGTTTTTCTTGGGCTTATTTAATTCTGTGAACAATTTACACTTAGATATAGTTAGTTAAGTAATTTCTATAACTTGATCGAAGTTAGTTTTTTCTCTACGGCGTCTCATATCGCTGTAGAGTGTAGAGTAAATAATATTATGTTCAATCTCAAGCTGCAGTCATTCACGTATGTCGATCGAAAGCAGAAGTCGTCGTATTTTTATGTTTTCACAAAGTTGTCACGGAACTCGAATGAACTACACACTCCGTAAAATCATATCATTCATATCAGCGAAATATACGTATATTTATGACTATAGCTATTTTAGTGTTCAAGCCGGTTCTCTCGTTTGTCTGCAGCGGGGATGAGTTTTATTAGTTTTTAAAGATTTTATTATTTAATATATGATGTGAGTATAAAAGAAAATGACCACGACTGACGTACAGAATACATTGATTCAATGGATAACGAATTCGTAACTATATTCTGTAACAGTCGAATATACTATGGCATAACTTAAAAGTTTCTCGTTTAAAATACTAACAAAATATTTTAGGTTTATTTTCATAACATGACAATAAAATATACTATTTATTATATAATTTAAGGGTTGATTTTCGTGAACTTACCAAGTGCATAGTTAAAATAAGATGTACCTACATAATAAAATAAATTGTACATTACACAATATTGACGCATTATATACATTAAACACATTGGCGTAGTCAGAAATGTCCCAAGAAAGAGGCGAAGCACTAGGTAAAAATTAAAATGCATTATGCACATATTTCAATACATTATACGAATTAGTAAAACTAATACAAAGCGTTCCATTCCTATATGCGTTTACTATTATGTATATAATGTATATAAACTATTATGGCAATAAGTGATTACGATAAATTATCTTGGATAACTATTTTGAACAGTAAAATGTTTAGTTAATATTATTAGGTCCCAAATCCCAATTAATATATCCGTTGCAGCCGACTATTGTATGTATACGCCGTATTCATGGTGAAATTTGTCACGTATTCGCATATCGATAATATCTATTGATTCTTTTGTAACAACTAACTGCATATGAGTTTTTTTTTTTAATTACATTTATGATAATCATATAATAAATATTATTACCATGGATAAATAATTCGTAACTCATACTATTAACTCTACTTTCTAGTAAATAGATTTAATGATTTACATTTAATTATTGTTAGTAAAAATTTGGAAACCACTATCGAACTCACATTTTTAATTAAATACTATGATTATATAAAATTGAAAACAATTTTAGTCATCTAATTAAATGAACAAAAAAAAAAAATTAAAAAAAGGTCACAGTGTATCGTGAAATTTTTTTGAAGAGCACAGTATGTCGTGTTTAATAAAATGTTGAAAACCACTACATTATACAATAAATACAATAAACGAAGTCTAGTATGTATAAGTATAATAAAACGTTGCTCGTACATAAAAATTATAAAATACACGGACCCAAAAGATGATTCTTTTCGAACGATTTTTTAAAAAAATTTACTTTATTTATTTAAATAAAAATTTAAAAAAAAACTTACGATAAGTAAATTTGATAAAATAGAAATAATCAGCTATTCTCGCGTCTTAATAAAGTTAGTTCGGTTAGAATGAGGTATACCCTGCAGCGTCATAACCTGTAAATAATTAATATACTCGTACTCATTATATGATTTAAAATAAATTGTGCTCCTTTTAGGTATAATAATAATAATAATAATAATAATAATAATAATATACGTTCTGTAATGAGAAAATCACAATTTTATAATTAAATAGTGTGTACAGTAATAATAATAACCGTTTGGGCTCAGCCAGGTGTTATACTGCGCGCGTGTATATATAGTGATGGATCGTTCAGCAACGACGCAGCACGATGGTCGAGAAAATGATTTTGTCCAATCCATTATATGTCTTTTGATATTATCGTTCGATAACTTTTATCCATGTGCTGTACGTGAGTCTTCGCATTCAATTCAGCCCTAGACAAATGGCTGTAGTGAAAATATACTGCAGGTGAAATATGTTTATATAAACGCTTGTGCGTTATCCCAATCGGCATAGAATCAGGTGATTTTTAGATATTTGAACGCTAATATTTTTGTTCAGTGTCTGTTAACAGTTTACAGTAGTTGTATTTGTAGGAAATAGATAGATTATTTGTCTAATGACTTTAGTTTTCGATTTTTGCATTCTACACATCTGATTTTATACCGTATACTATGTTCCAAGTATATACAAAAGTTTAAAATAGGTACCTTTATCTTGCCAGTGAGAGTGACGTAGTAATGGTACAGAACCATGTACTACAGATTATGTAACGTAAGCCGATATGTTTGGCTTTGGTATATTTTTGTTCTGAAAAACATAAAAGATGTAAAAATGATAATAATATAATAAATATTGATACGCGAAAGGCCAAGTATAGGACTTAAATAATAGAGATGCGTTTTAAAGAGATTAGTTATAGATTAATGTTATCTTAATATAGGATAGAATATAAGTTTTATAATTATAGTTATTAAAAATTTGACGAAAGACAAATGACTAGTTAGATTTTATCAACAATATAAATTTTTAGGAACCGCAAATATATTAAATGTTATGACAATAATTAAAATTGTATTATTTTTCGTTGCTGTATTAAAACATTATATTGTTGACATTTATTATAATGGCGTGTAAGTCATGTAAATAATCGATAACCCACATAAGTTCTAGTGATAACCACCAAGCAGTGTGTGTAATATGTAATGCGTTCGAAAACGAAGTAATAAAACCACACATAGATGGTATTTGAGTGATAAAATTATATAAAAAACAATGCCGCACGATTTCGACGATAAAACGGAATGGCACGATTAAGGATTGTATAAATAAAAAATAAAAATAAAATGATTTACCGTAAAACTTTCAACAGTAGACGCATTCGTGAGGACAAAACATGTCCGACATTTGGAGGTTCGGTTATGTTGATAAAATAATTAAAATAAATTCTTTATGGTAACAAAATACGGAAAACGATTTTACTTCGGATATTACATGCAGTTCTTATCGTCGCTATTATTTATCGACGTGATCGATTTTCAATGTTTAGATAATATTGGTGTTATACCTACATTTTCCAGTCGCAAATCGTCGCTCTTTTCGTCGCTTGGTTCGTTCCATCGCAAATAAACTGGGTTTGTAGTCTGAAGTACCTCATATGTCATCATATACATTTCGTCATTGTATTTTGATGTACGCGTTTTTGTTTCATAGTATACGACTGTAATCAAATAAATAATAATATAACAATACTTTTTACCAGAAATATTTCACTTACTTGGAGTAATTCAAGATCGTATACTTTTTCGAATACTTCACATAATCATTTTTGAGATGACCACGTCAAACGGAGTATTATACAGGCGTTGGTTGAAACGATTTGTTTTAATTACACCATCACAGCCACGGTAGACGCCGAAAAATACGAACAAATTGAATTGCAGATTTTCAAAATACGACGAAAATGATTAAAAGAAGTTTTCGTAATGGTCTGTACAACCATAGACGCAACTAGGGTTAAAATTTAAATCTCAGATGGAGAGGCTACAGCCCTCCTACCGAAACGGTTGACTTAAAATTACCCGTATGGGGCAATACCCACCGCAATAATATACATTATACATACAAAATACTAACTCAACATTCACAATATATTTTAAATTCTGAGAGAAGCATTGGAATTACGCAATCTGTTTTTTTTTTTTTTTGGTATTGATATAATATAATTATGAGATGTCCCAATTGTACAAATGATCTGCTCTACTTAGGATACCTGTCACAATCAGTTTTTTTAAACATCAATTACTAATACAAATATGTTTACCTGTATAACACGAGAGTTATTACAAAAGCAATATTATAGTCAACGTTGGTATTTGGTAATATTATAATATATTAATGGTATTTTACGAATATTAGTATGTTAATAATATTCGATACGTTTCTCTAAATACTTGCAATAAACTTATTAGAATTATTAGAATTTACTTACTTTAAAACATTATTGAGTTTTGACTAAATTACTTTTTTTTTAGATTACAAAATTATACACTTGAACAAATATTATCTAAAATTATATAAAGAGATATTTTTTTGAGGGGGGACTAAATCGTAGTCAGAGGAGTTAAACTCCCTTAGCCCACCTAGTTGCGCCACTGTTTACAACGCTGAGATTAATGTATAAGTACGTATCTATACAGTGAAAATAAAATAAGTTAAAAAATACTAATCGAATATGATCATGAAAGTATAAAATATCTCGACAAAATCAATATAGTTAGAGCTAAAAGTTAAAATAATATAGCTTAGGATTCAAAAAATGAATAAACAAAAATACCTCTCCAGGTAAAAATGTAATATGTAGTATTAAAAAAATTTAACGGTAAAAAAAATGAACAAATTAAAAAAATAAATAAAAGAATTGCAATGATTGTTGAAAGTGGCATAATAATAATTGTCGAATACCTTTTAATATTAATTACTATTTATTGTAAGTAAACAATAACATTTTTATTTTCACACATTTTTATACAAATTGGTGCAATTTTAAATGCCAAAAACAGTGGCTAAGGCAACTGGTCAATACCATTAAAAATTGATTGTGATGTATTATACATTCAACTTATTTCATTCGGCATCATCCTTTAAAATCGATCATATGCGCTACATTTAAATCATATAGTGACTCTGTTGTTCATACAAAACATTAAATTATTAAAGCTATTATATTATTTTATAGGGTAATATATTATAATCGCTCTTGTAATTATAGTATCTTTGAGGTAGAGGTTCCTTGCATCGGCTGCATCATTATAGTCTAAACCGTTTTCTCCCAAAACGTCTTCAAACACATTAAATTTCGTATACTTTCAGATTATCTTCGAAAACATTGAATTTGCTTCAGTGAACGTGTAAAATAATTTATCAGTTTATAATTTGGCCATTTTATACTTACATAATATTATATGTTTTATATGCAAACAGTAGACCAAAAATGCATTTTAAAGGATGATATCCAATACGAATATTACCAATTAAAATCTTTAAAAGCTTAAATGAAGATAATTAATTTTAAGATGAACAATTTTTTATATAATATTAAAAAAAAATCTGATTAACAGTTAATTTATGTAAACGAATTTAGTTTTTGAGTGAATATAGACAATGGTCATTAGATATATCTGTTGGGTACAATAATTTCTGGTGAGTTTCCTTTTTTTTAACTGAGAATACTTTTACATTATTAATTTAAAAAAAAAAACCGAACCAACCACATGCTAAAGAACCTGAACCAATAATTTACCTAATTGTTTCTGTGGAGAAACCGTGCCTTCTGCTTTCGATTCCAATATTCAGAAAAGTATTTTATTTATTGTTTTTGTTTTTGCTCTAAAATTTTGAATAGTATTATTATTTATTAGTAATATTGAAAAACCGGATTTACATCTCTCGTGATAACGTGTTCGCCTATGAGTCGTAGTCCTTAGACAAATTACCAGATTTAAAAATAGATATAGACAAGCATATATCTTGATATAGAGTTCAAAACAACGTATTTTTTTATTTATTTATTTTTTCCAAACCAAAACATCAATTGATCAATGATAAGTTATTTTCACCGAGAACAAATTATTTATTGCAAATGTAAGTCTGAACAGACCAACAGTTATATTATGTTTAGCGTGGTATTTGAACTTTATTATAGTATGGAAACAACGAGAATGTTAAAATATGTTATTTCGTTAAAAGTTTTTTATTCACATCTCGCATCTTAAAATTTCCTCTTGTGAACAAAAGAAAAGTAACGTTATGATTTTGATTTTTGCGCATAACGTCCATCTGATAATTCAATCAACTCATACATCTAGATTTTGGGATATTTTATGGAATTTAGTTCATTTTTATTCGTAGATAAAATAATAAGCCCAATAGAAAGTTTGTTTGTTTAAAAACATAAACTATATAATATACCTATATGCTATTGATTATAATAATTAATTGTAGTAATATTACGCCTACAATGACTGTATATTGTAGTATGATGCTACGATATCGCAAAAAAAAAAAAACAAAAAACAATAACTACCGGTCACATAATATATATTAATCGGTTATCAAAACCACGCAACGTAGGAAAAAAGTTTTATGCAAGTTATTATAAAACATAAACAGTATAAACGTCTTGAGATTACACACAAGCAAAATAGTGCATGATGCTGAATCGTAAAAATAAAATAAATAAATGGATTCTATTCATAGGATTTTTTTTGTCCACACTAATGGAAAAGCTCAGTGGCTGATTCGGAGAATTTTTGCAAAGACGTTTGAATGAATGATTCGGATATTCCGAGAAAAAAATCAGCAATTTTTGTTTCAAAGACTTATACAATTTTCGATTATAAAATGGAACGTTATCTTGCGGATTATTATATTTTAATCTATTATTGTTATATTATATGGAATAGGTATCATATATATATATATATATATATATATGATATACATGATACGTACATAGTATATGCATGCGAAAGAAATATCGAAAGAATTTAATAATTTGAAAGAAATAGTTCAAAATTCGATAACGCAATAGTAATAATATTATTATCAAGAACTGCAATAGGAATCTCTTCAAATCTCAAATTAATTTTCAAAATCATATACAATAAATAGGAAATTACCCATATAATAAAATCAGAAACTATAATATCTTCCCTCCTTAGTCATATCCACTTATAATAAATATAAAACTTCTTTTTTTTCTAACAAATCTATCTCTCCTAAGGTGTACAAAAGGTATTACAACGATATAATTTCACAATTCTTCTCTCATATTCAGATATTTGCCAATGCATAACTAACGCTCTATATACTCAGCAAAAATCTTAGCTATTTACGAAGTCATCGAATTTGCTGTAAATAAACGATAATCGTATAACCATTTTCAGTGACTCGTTCAGTACACTTACAAGTATAAAAAACATACATCGTCCAATCGACAACGCCAGAAAAATATAAAACATCACCTACGCCGCATTCATAAATAATCAACACATCTTCATGTGAACCCTTCGCCAGAAATGATAGGGCAGAAAAATTTGCAAAACTCGTCCACAACTCCACCAAAGCTATATCGATACTCTAATTCTCTTATACAGATATAAAAATTACCATAAAAAACCACACTTTTGACACATGGCAAAAACAGTGGCTAAAACGATACACAAAATTGATGAATACAAAAGATTAATATTTTCCTGCCCTTACCTCTTAAATAATACACCAGAAAACACGAGACGATAATAAACAAACTCAAAACAGACCACTCAACATTAACTCGCTCGGATACCTGGTGTCAAAAGACGAGCCAGCTTCCTGCACCACCTGTGGTATATCTATTAAACACCTCTATTATCCAAATGCAGAAAATACCAATCCGAAAGCGAAGAAATCCTCTCCTCAATACATCAGCATGAAATTCTCAACCTCCACAATTAATCTAATCAAGTTCTTAAAGTTAACAAATCTATATATTAAAATTTCAATATTTCTATCAACAATTCTAATTGAATGTACACAACATATTTAAATTTAATTTGTAAATAATGTTTTTCCGATGGTCGCAATCACCGAAGATTTTTTTTGTATAATACTGACATTAGTGCAATTAATGAAAATATTTCCTTGACACTTAAGCTTGTACTTCAATCCATCTGATAGTGTAATAAATATTTAAACATCTTTACACTCGTAGTTAACTGCAGTCCATCTGCAATGAAGTTAATTCCATGTACCTATAATGTAGCTATAATATAGGTATCACGATATTGATTTATCACTGTAGCTATTGAGATTCTGAATGAATCATATTTTTATCATGCGGATATTTTATTTACATTAATAAATAATCATATTATTAATTTATTGTATATTTTACGAATCTTAATCGAGTTATTCACTGCCGAGACTATTATTATATTGATGGGAATAAAGGTTTGTAAGTTCGTGATGATAAGTGCGTATAGAAATAGAACATACTAGATTTAATTAAAGTTAGATAGTAATTAAGTTTAATGCCTGCTTAAAAGCATTACAGCTATTAGTAATTGTTTTAGTTTGTTAGTGCAACAATAGATTCGTTAAATTGATGATTTTAAAAATAAAATTAATCAAGTAATACCTCTGGCTGGGGTTATTGATTTTTGGCTTATTGATAATGCACACAATTCCTGTACAATTCACCAAAAATTATAAAATTTAATTCAATTCCATTGCTGTTTGTATATAGAATATCTACGGTTTTACGGTTACTGTCATGATTGTGTCATATTTTATACATCTGGACGAGTGTATATTGTGAATCCTAAACATCGTTTTTAAAAATATAAATGTGCTGTAAGATCGTAGGAAACAATCATATACTTCATTGAAAAACAAGAATATTTCTTTTAAAAATTATAATAATTTAAGTTCAATTCGTACTTCCATACAACTATGATTAAAACTCATCGTCTACTGTGTTTTAATATCTTTATTTTATATTATTTTTATCAAAATCAAGAACTATTTTAAAATATTAATTCAATAGTGGCAATTAATAAGTGTATTTAATGAAATTACCCAACAATATATACGATTTTTATCGTCCGAATCTATCCATAGATATTTAGAAACGAGCAGAAAAAATAAATGGCCCTTACGATAAAAAAATAAAAATAAGAAAAAAACAATAGTTACTCTACGTTATATATACAAAACAGTATATATACATCGCAATCTAAAACGTTTTCGAATTTAAAGTGAAGGAATGACATCACGTCCTTTCAGGTGATTTTATTATGTTATGGAAAAACGAGAAGAGCGATTTAAATTAGACCTAGTAGACTAAATAATATACTGTACAAGCGATTGAAAAAATCCGAGATGCTGAATACGCAAGAAAAATAAATACATATTAAACATACACACACAATATATAGGCATTGTATATTAATTTTATATACTTATCAAACGATTGGTACATATATTACATGTACATAGCGAATAAATGGAATGTACCTACGTAAAATTAATCATATTATTACAGAATCAATCGGAAGTTGGACGGTCGGATAAATCGAGTATAGAGCATAAGTCGATTTGCTCAACAGTTACAATAGTTGCACTAAAAATACACACACGCAAACTGCAGAAGCAGAATAGATAGAAAGTACAAATGCCCATTTAGCTGTTGTTAAACACTAAAATAACGCCGGCCAAACATTGAAGCTAAAGGTATGTAGGAAAAAATGTATCGTTATCGATAAACCAGCCATTTTGCAGGTATACACATCGATGTTCCGCCGAGACGATCGCTTTGCCCCCGCTGTTATTATGTTGGAACAAACTGCAGTTGAACGAAAGTTTATATTATAGCCGAAAAATGATTGAGGTCCGCGATGTGTTGCAAACGAAGAAAACACGGTATTCATCTACCCCCCCCCCCTTGCCAACGCAAAAGTACACACGGCTTATTAATGAGTTGCCGTTAAGGTTACGTATTATTATGTCTAGAAGACGAATGCGTTACGGCGGAAACGATAAAAACTAACACTATATTATACACTACCGCGACGGACATTTTCGCCGTATCTTGTGGATGTTGTGTTTTATCGCGTTCTAATCGCGAAAGTCTTTATTAGATATTTCAACAACATAATAGCCTGTTGGTAAATCTTAGGAGGGGGGAAACATTTTCATCGCATTAGAAAATAAGATTAAAACAAATCCCGTTTGTTTCATACGTTTAGCATGTCAAATCGTTAGGTATGTTAAGGATAATTTACTATATAAATTACTTACGCGTATAGATTTTTTCCAGTTTTTGGTCTAATCAATACATAACGGAATGCAAAAATCAGTTTATCAAAAAACTGTTCTACATATTTAAAGTAGAAACAAAAATTTGGAACCGTTGTGCTAAAAAGAAAAATAATAAACCAAAACTATCTCTTACGACGAGTATTAGCTGATGTAAAAAGGCCTGAATACAAATTAAAAAGCATTCTATGTATTATGTAATATACCTACATTTCATTATTACACACAGATTCTAAGATAAATCTTATTGTATTTAAATATTATATGACGTCGGATCAGTAATGTAGTCGTAATTTTTTTAATGAGTATACGCTTAAATACGATTGATAATTAAACGTAGGGCCTTGCCCCCCCCTATATAGCTATATATACGTAGTTATAAGTTTCATATTTATATTATATACTATAACCTGTCACAATTATACTCTCAGGAATATGTAATAATACATTTTATGACACTTGGGATTAATAATAACATAAATTAATACAAATTAGAAATAGCATAATATAAAAATATTAAAATATAAAATAAATATCTCATTTTCTTTGAAATCATACTGCTAAATTTTGTAATTAATTAATAATTATCTAATATATGTTATATAGGTACTGAGTTTATGAAATAATATAAAATTGT